>JAOBAT010146407.1:314-11120 GCA_026413305.1 Hydrozoanthus tunicans
TCTAATTTCCCCTCTCTATATAATACATCTCCGTGCGGCCATGTAATTTCCCCTCTCTATTCACCAGATCTCCAGGGGGGAAATCCAGAGCCCACCGCTTCTCTCTTCGCACGAGAAAGGCGAAGAACCCGCCGGGCGCCGGCTAAGAGAATGGGAAAATCTTTCTTTTGATTGACTCTTTGCTTCTCCCCTATTAAGAAAACAGTCGCTAACAGGCTAGACGAATATCCGTACCCTTTATTTCCGAAGCTCTTTTCCGGGGCTTTCGAATTTATATGTTGTCTTTTATCAAGTATCAACAGTATTGAAGCAATATTAAGCTTAATGCTCGTCATTGCTTGAGTTTCAAAGGATGAATAGAGTAACCCATAAATGAATCCATTCTTGTCTTGAGGCGGTTTTTTCATTTCCATTGAAGGCGTGGACGCCCATCCCAGCAGGAAAACTTCACACGCCGAGATCACGTCCAACGAATTTGATCTTTTGCTCTGTCACGCACATCGCTGTCCATCGATCTTATCTTTTACAAGTGGGCCGATAATTGAGTTTTGTTGTAAAAAGAAACATTTGTTCCTTTTGACATGAAGACAAGAGACTATTTATGAAGCGTCAACCAACCAATTTGTGTCAATGTATCGCACCTCATTGTTTTGACACGACCAGCGAGAACGCTCCTGAAATATAACACCGCAAAATTCTCAGCGGAATGTTGACATGACTCGCGGTGCGATTTCAATTAGCTATCAGTAGGATCTAGAACTAGACGATTGCCACAAAAATTCCAAGCCAACCAATTTGTCCAGCTCGAATGTAGTGAACTGAGCGAAATTTTCTACAACTCGGTGTTAGCATGGCTGAGAAGTATAAAGCTCTCGTATTCCTTGGCCTGTATATTCTGCTGTTTCCGGCACCTCATTGTGTCTGTTCCCAAGAAGGTAAGAATTGATTAACACTGCTTTCAAAATCGATAACGGTAATTTCCAAGTAATGCTACCTCACATTAAGTGTCCGAAATGTTTCGTTTATACACTATGTACTTGATCTAAACAAGGATTTAACTATGTATATTAGCAAACTTTGTCCCATAAAACTCAGCGTGTTTCTTTTTAGTGCCCTCCTGGGTGACAGAAGACACAGAACTAACCGCAATCATTTTAATTTGATATTTGTTCTCTATGTGACCTTCTTGATCTAGCGGCCTAATTATGTTCTTTAACTGCGTCGTAAATAGACTGAAGTAAAGTTTAAGGATTAATATAAGTTTGGTGATTTAGTAGTAGAATGATGTTTTCTAAATGTTGGTAGTAAGAGTCGAAAGAGAGATAATGAGCTCGATGGAATAAAATGGCACACGTGAAATAAAGTCGTAATCAATGTGATTTGAAATTGCTTACGGCCCAGCTTGCCAAAGGGTCATCTACATGCAACCGAAAAGACAGAATTTTTTTTTTGTTCTTTTTGCCTGTCTTTATTCAGCTGGGTGGCGATTGAAATATGAAAACTCCAATTCTGACGCGGCCCCGTTTATGCGAGCGCACTGCCGGAATATAAGCTTACATGATTTTTAATGGCTTCAATTATGCAGAATTTGTTTATCAAAAACTAGTAATATTTTACTCATGCTAATGTGCTTTTTGTTGTTTTTTTTCTAATTTTTATTTTGTTCTGAACTGCCACATATTTTTTACTGAAAATTTACTTCTTATTTTTCGGGTGATTTGAGACTCACTTAAAGCGCTGTTCTTATTTTAAGCTTTTTTCCTGATTAATATAATTTGTTTTAAGAATGAAAAACGGTTATATATTTGAGGATGGGTGAATTTGCTGTAGGAAACACATTTACAGTTTGGCTACAAGTACAATTAAAGACGGCAAAGGGAAACGCGAGACAACCTGAAACAACACTATCAAAGGCGAATATTCAAAAGCTTTAAAACTTACGCGAAGAGATAAAACTTTTTGCTGATCCGGTATTTTGTATGTAATCTGCTTTTTGAGAGCTAATCAGCTTGCTAGTATTCATTATTTATGGCAAACTGTGATCCATGTTTTGAAAATAGCAGCGCTATTCACTATGACGTTTTCTCCACCACTACTTCGCTAGCATATTTGTTACCGTTGAGAAGTAAACCAAATAATAAAATGTTTAATTGATCAATAGCGGTTGGGTGTTTCTTGGAAAACTTACGGGGCGCGAAAGTTACGTTGCCAAACCCAAAACCAAGATGGCGGAAACGCCGAGTTTCGGCGCTTAAAAAATATACAACCGCCTACAAGCCGCGCTAATTGATCAAAAACTCGCTAACAACTGAGTGAGTAATTAACACATGGCAATTATGATTTAAGGGTTTCTTTGGCATAAAAACTCGAATAATGAGTTCCTTCAATGCTTTTCGCTGATGTCTGAGTGGCGCCCGGGTGGTGGTGCAGAAAAGCTTGGCGTTTAAGGTATATCCTTCTAAAACTTACCATCTTGACGTTTTAGGCATTTTGTTTTGTTGTCGTAGTCATTTACTGTCAATAAAATTTGAAAAGATGAGCTTGGATGAGCTGAACTTGGTACTTTTTATGGAAGAAAAAATAACTTATCCACTCGAAATGTGTCAAGCATTCGGCTTTGCAAAACAATGGCGTGAAAACCGAGCTATGTTTTTCATTCCATTTCTTTGTTATCTTTAACATTTTCCTTTTATTTACCATCGAAAGTCGTCCTCTCTTTTTCAGTATCTGACAATTAAGTAATACTGAAAACAGATAGTTTAGCAAGAATTGCTTTGTAGAAGAAACGTTTTTCTTTTTGTGGGTGTTCTGTGATACAAATCGCTCGCGACTCCCACCTTGCGAAAGAAACAGATGTCCCCTCCGGCTATGATTCTTTAAACCCGACGGGTAGTTTCAACGCCTGGTCTCAACCGGAAGCTCTCGATTAATACCTTTCTTCTTTTTTGATGGCATTATTAAGCTGAAACTCTACGCAAGGGACAATCCCTTCAGTTGACGCTGGTCCAAGTTCATTTTCATTTGGTGTTAATTTAGATCGAACTTCGTTCTATTTTCGTAAAAGCTTAAGGTTTTCTCGCTTCCCCGTATCAGATGTGGTAAATTTGATTTCGGAAGAGATAAGGTCACTTATCTGCATATCACCTTTAATTAATTTTGTGTTTGTGTTTTAAGAAGATAACATGTCAATTAGTTTCATTTTAAGAGCAAAGCCAGAACTCTTTATCATTCGAACTGGTCGATCGTCTAGACTGCAAAGGTTCAATTCGCGTCTATTTGGTATAAAATGAACTCAGTACAAGAAACAGATATTGTAGTTTTGTACTGGTAATTTCTTTAAAATGATTTTTCTACGGAACAGCCTAAGAGTCAGGTTAAAATTTACAAGATACGCGCTTTTTTATGGGAAAAACAAATTTTATATCAGAACAACAAGGCTTAGATTTTCCCAAACATCAGGAACAATCACCAGGCTAAAATTTTGATCCGATAAATCAGTTAAGAACTTTGTTTAATCGTTGTACAAAGATTGAGGTTTACATACTCTAAGTTCTAACAAAACGGTCACAAAAACTTGATTGCTCAGCCTACACATTGCACATGTACAATACTGTACCGCTGGGTGTAAGAACACACTAACAAACACGAATTCCTTAGCCGCCTTACTATTGTTCCGGGTAATGTTTGGATATATTAGGATTTGAAGCTTAAATAGCCAAAAAGAACAGCCCAGGATTCAACCGAAAGTTACTGCCACATTGGTTCTTAGAAATAGTAGCGTTTTTTGAAGAAACAGTTATCCGTTCAAAGGCACCTAGCTGTACGGAGGGCATCGATAATTTTTCTGTTTATATTGATGCCCGAAGGCGTTTTGCTGACTTTTTTTATTCAGAGTCAAAACAAAAAAAGATTGTATCTATTAAAGAGTTATCTGACCTCACCATGATTGTTAATGCTTTAAAACTCTTTAGCTTTTAGAACAAATTTGACCAGCTCTGATGAGAGGTGTATCAACACCGCCATCATTTTACAAACCAAGATTTCGAAAGGAAAAGTGAACCGTTCCAAGATATGTTTGAGGCAGTCACAAAGTGCGCCGAATGTCTCTTAAATTGAAGCAGTTCGTTGTTTTGGGGGCTTTGAGCCTCACCGTTAATCGTCGCTAGGATACTTTGCAGATCCCGTGTCACTTCTGATGACACTTTTCTTAGCAGGCCCGTCATTGATAAGGGGCTTGGAGGGTGGCACTATAGACTTCAAAGTTATAGATTGACTTCAGGCAATCAAGACCTGCATCCGGCGTCGCAAGGTTGTTCCCCCTCGTGACAGACAGTGACTCGTGCATCTTCAACCTTATTAAATTGCGGGGGAGGCGCTTGTTGGAGGTTCTTAATTTATCTAGAGGGGGGCTATGATGATTTTAGTTTTCATTACCCCAACTCCTTGATTAAACAACTTAACAAGGCACTATCAGTCTCCAAATTAACAACAGCATAGCTGAGATAAAAGAATAGTGTTTGAATTAACTGCATGCTTCTTCTGAAAGAGGTAAGCGGAATTTGTTCATCCTCGTTGAACCACTGCATAATAACTGGCCAAGCGGTATTATCTAGCAATATCATCGACATACGTAACACGCATTATAGAGCTCAAGCTTTGTTGATATCGCATCGATCATTCTGTTATAATTCACCCCCCCTTTCCCCCGGGGGTTAAAAGGGTAAGGGATGACCGCGTAGGAAAAGTCTCTAAAACATCCTCAAAAATACGAGGAGATAAAAGATTTCCTCCCTAAAAAGATCTCTCGATATGAAGTTACCCTAAAGGACACAAATTGAAAATTGATATTTTTCCTGGACAGTTAGCTCTTTGGAACTAAGTCCCCTCGTGTTGCAGTAATTAAAGGCGCGCGCTTATAGAAGGAAGCTCGCTAAAGAACTCAGTTTGTCTTATATAAGGTCTTGTTCAGTACGCACAGGACTGCAAGCTGCCCAACAGCCAAGAATTTAAACTGTAAAGCCCATATTTGAAGCATGCAAATTCGCAATTGAAATGTTTTTTTGTTTTTATTTTAGACGATTTGAGCTCCATGTGGGATTCGCTTGTTAATAAAATGCTTGGCCAAGAGCATTGTGACACAATGAGTCTATACCAGGGATGCAGAATCTCACCTGACTGCACTACTATAACGTGTTTAGTTTCGTTTGCCTCTAGGAGGGCCAAAATAAAGCTGATCGTTAACAAGTAAGTTTCAAGAGAGTTCCATAAACCATGTTGGTGGTTGTGTTTTAGCGCGAGTATTTCCCACCTGTCGTTGGTTGTGTTTTGGGGCCAGTATTTCCCGCTTGTCGGTGGTTGTGTTTTGCCCCGAGTTTTTTCTGCATAGCAAGCGTTTCCATTGGGTTTAGGCGAGGTGTTTTTTGGCCGCGCAAAAATTGGAGCAAGAGCTTTTTTTTTTTTGCTTTCGCCCCAATTTATGCACGGCCAAAAAAAAAATCTGTTCAAAGTCCTACGAAAACGCTTGCATACTTTCTCGCCTTTCGTTTTCATACAGTCTCTCTCGGCCGATCGCTTAGAGATATTGTCTTGAGACAAGGGTTATTTACACGTTTTTGTTGACAATAAAAAACCGTAAGTAATCCTTGAATTCAAAATAATGGCTCGACTTTCAAACTACCTAATTTCTCGGTTGCCGTATGAACTAAAAGGGGGGGGGGGGGGGAAGCGTTTAAAATTTAGCCGTGGTATGGCTTAGGTTAATGAAAATACCAGTAATATTTTGTATTTTCCTTTAGGAAAGTCCTTAAAAACCTTCTGAATTTATTTTGCCTGAAAAGTGTACCAATCGTCAGTTCATGTGGAAGGATTTTATTTCAAAATGGCTCTGATTATGAAGTTTTCTTCCTTATACTTACGATTCGAATTTATGACATTCTACATTTTTTTTTCTACTGCCATCAGGTGCCGCAAACCCGTCTCTGTTACGGCCAATACTCAGGTCCCGAGTGCGAATATTGACTGGTGGTACACATTCACTACCAACAATACTGTGATGGTTCCCGAATACTCGTACAATACTAAAAAGGGACCAGCAGGCGTCTACATAAAGTTTTTTATGGCTTCAAGAGATGACCAGATACGTCTTAAGGTAATAGATAACTTGGCCTTTGGCTTTGTTTGCTTTGTTTCAGATAACAAATTTTAAAGTTAACAGAGCTGACATCTTTTGTTACCTTCCATCAAAGGCGGAAAAATTTAGTAGTATACCTTTATCCTAAAGGTAGTTATGCATTTTGTAACAAAGGTTCATAAAAACAAAACGTCTTGTACAATAGGAAAAACAGCAGGATAAGCTAATATGTAGATATATGTGATCAGGTGGGAAAAACTCGCACCAAAACAACGGCGAACCATCGTCAGGCGGGAAAAACTCGCGCCAAAACACAACCACGTACAGGCGGAAAAAACTCGGGCCAAAATGTAACCACGTACAGGCGGGAAAAACCCGCCCCAAAACACAATTACTACAGGCGGGAAAAACTCGCGCCAAAACACAACCACCTATAGGCGGAAAAACTCGCGCCAAAACACAACCACCGGCAGGCGGGAAATACGTGTGCTAAAACACAACCATCGCCAGACAGGCGGGAAATACTCGCGCCAAAACATAACCACCTACAGGCGGGAAAAATTCACGCCAAAATACAATCACCTACAGGCAGGAAAAACTCTCGCCAAAACACAATCACCTACAGGCAGGAAAAACTCGCGCCAAAACACAACCACATATAGGCGGAAAAACCCGCGATAACACAAACCACCGGCAAGCGGGAAATACGTGTGCTAAAACATAACCATTGCCAGGCAGGCGGGAAAAACTCGCTCCAAACACAACCACCGAAAAGCGGGAAATACTTCCGCAAAAAATCAGCACGTCTACACTCGTACGATATGCACAATTGCAAATGAGCTGTTGATGCTCCCGGAAGACGTTTGAAAAACTATGCAGATAAAAAAATGCTGCATTCATGAATTAAACACTTAAAGTTTAAATTGATATTAAAAGCAAACAATCAGGTTCATTTTTGCGTTCAAACTGAAAAAGGAGTACTGAGCTCATAAAACTGGTACATGGCTTACGGTAATTTTAGTTTTTCTTGTTTTTCTTAATTCAATCGTCTTTATAGTTCCGCAAATAGATAAATCTTCCAGAATCCCCACAGTCAAATCTCCCTCACCCAAACGCCGCGGGAAAATAGTTCAAAGATACTCGGGTTTTCAATTCACTGAACCGCTTTCTACTTTTGCAAAAGTCACAGCGCTCGAAGTTGCAATAAAAACAGGAGTGTCAACGTATATTATCACTTTGTAAAACTTGTCTCGCTCGGTCTTGTTATGCCACGATGCACAAGCCAATCATTAATTACGTTCAAACGTTCCCGAACAAGTTACAACCTTTGATGTTACACGGTGTAACTGTGTCTGCTGAAACTTGGCTTGTATCGCTGTTGAACACAAGTTTCAGCTAAAAGTTCAGCGGCTTAAAACATTTATTTGCGCAGACATATAAAACACAAATGTAAAAAAGTAAAAACAAAGAAAACTTTAAATCGGAAGTTTGAAGTGTCCGTCCTCGTTCAGCTTTTACTCGTTCCTTCATTCTAGTTACGTGTAAATTCTTTTACCGCAGATTGCACTTCTTGCTCGTATAACGGTGCTTGGAATTACAACCACGCCTGGTTATATAGGTCTGGTGAGCAAGACATTGCCTATTGCTACAGGGGGCTGTGGTAAGCGTTTGAACCAACTCGAATTGGTTTTTAATTTTGTAGCCCGGGGGGATGGAGGATACTTCAAGGTCAAAAGGATAGGGATGACTGTCGGAAATTTCCAAAAATACCCTAAAAAATACTAAGAGATAAAAATTTTCCACCCTAAATAATACTTCTCGGTTTTAAGATTACCCTAAAACATACCAATTGAAATCTGAAAGTTTTCCCTGGGTAGCTAGCGGGTCGGCGTTGAGTCCCCTCGTGCTGTGCTGAACGTGATACGCAGTAGATAAAGGCACGTGCGTAGTAGAACGCTCGCCAAAGGACATTGTTTTAAACTTCTTATCAGTACGCACGTTTGCTAAAGCACGGGACTGCGAGAAGTCCAATAGCTTCACGTTTTTAAACCCTAAAAAATACAAGGTTCTTGGTTTAACACAGGAATTCTTTTAACGACCCCTAAAAAATACCGGACTGGCAATTTTTACCCCTAAAAAAGACGACGGTTTTACCTACCATCCCAATATAGGGAGTAACCCCCCCCCCCCGGGTTTCGTAGCTAGTGCTATTGATAAAAGGCGAAAAAAACTCGAGGATCAATAGAGTTTTATTTATAGAAACCATGTTAGAAAAAAACCTAATTAAAACCCCATCATGAATGCTGCAATCTGATTGGCTAGATTAGAAACTGTAGGTGTTTTGAATATAAAAAAAATTGTTGGCGAATTCTTCAGACACTCGTTTTTATTTTTGTTTAAACTGGAAAGTGGCGTTCTAGTTGGTTTTTTTTTTCTAAAACATTTAGACTACACCATGGGCTCTTGGACTATATTCATTGTTGCTTTCTATGAATCTAACAGTGAACCCGTCGCTTTCGCGCCTCATTGACTATATAACTCAAGAAAACTCCACCGTGCCAAAGAACTCTGATATAGTTTAAGGTCCCTATCAAGCTTATTTGTTTAAGTTCCAGATGAAAAGTAGAAGCCTTTAAAAAAAGTAATTTTCGAAAATAAAACATTTTCTCGCCTCTTACAGTTTTTAGACTTGAAGCGTGCAAGATGACGTAGCAGGAGGCATTTGACGTAGCACGAGACATAAAGCAGAGACAATCTTTTTTATCTCAATAAATTCAATTCTGGCTACAATAGTCATATTGCTGTAACTTTAATCAATGAATTATTCCCTTGAAAATGTTTTAAATAAAAATCTTATGACATTTTTAAACAGGAATGAATTTTTTTAAACAAAAAACACATAACTCACTGCTGCTACGTCACAAATTACCGATCCCCAGCCTGTTCGGTCAAAATTTACATTCTGACATTTTTTTATTAAAAAGCATACTTAGACGTGGAAATTTTCTTTGATTATCCGAATTTTGAGTTCACAGATGACAACAGTTATAATATTAAAAGTAAAAAATTAAGCTTGATAGGGACTTTAAAGATTACAATTATTGTATTTTTTGATTGACAGATTTCCTAAACTGGTGGCATATACGTGATGCGCATGCGCAGATCGGACTTCTAGTTGCGATGTGTATCGTTGCGTTGGGGGTTTTAACAGCCTTCTATTTCTGCTGCTGTTGCTGCTGCTGCTGCCGTCCTTGTAGAAGATCAAAACAAAATGGAGTTGTGTGACAAAAGTATGAAAAATGGAAAGCGTGACAGATACACGTGACACAAACAGTATTTTGAGCAGATGCTGATCAGACGCAAACGAAGTCCGTAAAAGTGCGACAGAATTACGTGACATTTAGACGATTGGGATACAAACAGCATTTTGAGCAGATCAGACGTAAAAGAACTCCGTGAAAAGCGTGACAGTATTACGTGACAATTAGACAATTGGGATACAAACGGTATTTTGAGCAGGTCAGACGCAAAGGAATCCGTGAAAAGCGTCAAAGATTTACGTGATGTTTGATAGACGATTGGGATACAGTCAGTGTTTTGAACAGATTAAACGCAAAGGAACTCCGTGAAAAGCGTGACATGTTTGCGTGATATTTAGATGATTGGGATACAATCAGTGTTTTGAGCAGATTAGACGCTAAGGAACTCCGTGAAAAGCGTGACAGATTTATGTGATGTTTAGACAGGTGGGTTACAAACCGTATTTTGCGCAGATCAGACGCAAAAGAACTCCGTGAAAAGCGTGACAGATTTACGTGACATTTAGACGATTGGGATACAATCAGTATATTGTGCAGCTCAGACGCAAGGGAATTCCATGAAAAGCGTGACAGATTTACGTGACATTTAAACGATTACGATACGCAAAGGATCTTCGTCCTTGTAGAAGATTAAAAAAGTAACGGACTTGTGTTTCAAGAATACCGTAGTTACGATTTCAATAAGGTGGTCAAAGTTCTCCCGTCAGTACACTCCTACATTTTCCTTAGATGGCTGAGATTAACGTTGAGTCGACGATTTATTCTAAATGAGAACTATGGGTGTACCGTCAAAAGATATAGCTGAGTTCAACCAAGATTCTTCAAAGGACAATGGAGGACAAGGAAAACATTTTGTTCCTTTTCGCTGAAGTAACATTTTGGTCCGAAGCTTCTGAAGATTATTTATAAAACGCAGATACATATATTCTTATGATCCAACACGACCTCGACAGACGTTAAATATCTATCATATCAATAAATCTTTTTTCTTGCCTTAGAATTAACCAAGCAATGGACTCTATACATAAATGGTGGCGATTTAAATATTATTTTGTCTACATTCAAATTAGCCCTAGGGAAGAAGTCAAAACAAAGGTATTTTTTAGGAACCCAATTTTGTCGGGGGAGGAGGTGGGTTGCGGTACATACCCCCCTACCACACCCCTCCCCACTTTTTCAGGGTATTAGGGTATTAGTTTTTATTGTATTGTGGACTCCTCTCTCCACAAAGAAGGCGTTGGTGCAAGCACTTTATCAATATCTATTTCATTGAACATGGTATTTGCTCCAGAAATTCAGCATTTTTGAAAAAAGGTGGTGGGTGGCGGCACATAATACCCCACCCCCTAAATTGGG
>JAOBAT010146418.1:0-11119 GCA_026413305.1 Hydrozoanthus tunicans
TTCTTTCGTCCTACTTTTAAAATAATTTTGGTCCTACTTTTCTCCTACTTTTTCACCTGGGTGTGCTTGAAAGCCTGTGTTATATCCTCTATATTTACTCGTCTATGTGTGTATTAAACTTTGTGTCTGTCTGCGGTCTACTGATCTACCATTCTGTCTGTCTATAAGCCTGTTTGTTTTTCAATTTGTTTATTTATTCAGTTAGTTGATAGTTTGGTTATCTGTTTACTTATATATGAAACATTACTCTTAATCAATTTAGATAACCAGTTTTTTCTGTTATTTAGAAAACACGATTTATGAAATTTTATGTAAACTGAACACAAGAACATTTTCTAATAAGATAACCGGCAGTTCTGTATTATGTATAGGTCAAAATCAAAATTATTTTCGAGGGCGTTCTGTGTTATAAACATATGGTTGATATTTTTATACCAATTATGAACCAAAGGCATGAATGACAAGAGCACAATACTGATAGCTCTGGTTTTCTGTCTTTTTTTTGAGATCCCGGCGTATAAATGTAGTTCTTACTTTTTTTTAGAATGTCTTCGTCGAAAAATTGCAACCTAGAAGCTAAAAACACGGTTTGCCCTTTCTTGTCTCGTTCACAAATTCTCCCGAAAGGCTGTTCGGGTATCTCGATATGTTTCTTAATTAGAGGGAATCCTTAACTGATAATCTTTTAGCGATTTTCTTACTTCACTCTAACTTTTATTCGTCTCTTCATTTTGTCAAAGACAGTATAGCCTTTTGAATCAGTTGTTTTAAGACGTTTGTTTTAAATTATCTTGGCTCATGTAAAGCCATTAATCCTTAAACAAAGACGTTTTGACATTCGTTTGAATTTGAAAGAAACTTGTATAATACCTGTCTGTCCGACTTGTATTGCGCTATGAGTCAGTTTGACATAAAAGAAATTAAAGTTATGTCCAAAGAACGTGCCATATATCTTGTGTTCAGAACAACGCGTTTGTGTTCACTTTTCGAAAATGTGATGTTGTTTCAGCCCTTGTCATTTCTCTTTGTGTTTTCTCATCTCGTTGCTAGTTTTGTTAATGCGAAAATTTAAATGTTTAAACACTGTGAGCAGCAAGTAAAAGAAAATGGATTACATTTTAAGTTTCCGAAAGGGCTACTTTGTTCTTTGAACGTTTAACTAAGTTTAACTGTGCGTAAGTAATTGACAAACAAAAAAATTGATGCTGGAAGCAAACTTAACATTTTCGCACCTGCCGCGATAATAATTGAGTGAAGTACTTAATTCATGTGAACTGTTTTGTTTAACAAGTTTTTCTCGCCCCCATATGATTTTGAACAACAACATTTTTGGAGCAATGTCGAGTTTCAAACATGTGGAAACACATTATTTTCAATCAAAGCGAACCCGGCCGCAGTTTTGAATATGGCAGAGTCTTAAAGTTTTTTTTGTGTTAGAAGAAAATGAGTTCATGAATTAATAATTGCTTGTACAATAAATGATCGCTGTTGCATTTCACAGCGAGGATCATTTCATGTCGGAGGGCACCGGAGGGATTTTAAATCTTTTCAAGTTACAACAGTGTTTTGCTACCACAAGACTGTGGTCATTTTTTGAATGTGGATTTGAAGGAGAGAAAGATCTTCTTTCGTGCCTAGCCGAGTCATTCCATCCACCTTCATTGAATTTGTTTTGGTGGCAAGCCGTCTACTGGGAAAAGCAAGTTGTATGGCCCTTTGTCGTAGCCTTTAATTAGATACTGCGTATCTACTTGGTCAAGTATTAAGAACATTTAGATGAATAATTAATGACTTCGTAATTAAAAGCCTACACAATGGCCAAGTAAGGGTTGTTTGTTCAAATCTGCAGAGGGGGCGTGGGTAGGTATAAATGTAACTATGTCGCCAATTGAAATGAAACGGGCACTGAATGGAATTAGTTATGCATGCATCAAATCTGTCTCTTTGTCGGCAAACAGGGATTTGACAGATAGACTCTTACTGTAGCAACGAGAGGTGTGAAAGAGTGAATTTTAAGAGACATTGTTTGCAAGTTTCGAAAGTTCGGGCAGTTGTTGGTTTATGCCTGAAGGAGTTGTTGGTTTACTTCAGGCTTGCCGCTTCACCAAAAAAAGCCTCTTGCCTTCAATAAACGGCAATAATTCATTACTGTGAGTGTAAAGCTGTCCGAGACAGCAACAATTTTGGGACCATCCAATCACTGCACGCCTGAAATAAGCTACAGCAATTACACAAAAGTTTAAAAACAAAGAGACGCCGTCCAAATAGTTGGCTATTGCTTGTTCGCGCATTAACAATCTGACGCAGCAGCGAGCCTCTTGAAGAGCGATCGTCCGAGAGGGCAGGCCGGCGCACGTGCAATCAGATTTCGAGAACTGTTACAACCACAAGTGCTCCTTGAGCTGAAGTAACAAGGCAAGCTAAGAGCCATGAGTGAGAATTCCTACATTGTTCAGTCGTCATTCCCGGAGCGAAAACCTCCAAGAACACCGAAGTGCGCTCGCTGCCGCAACCACGGAGTTGTTTCGTGGCTGAAAGGGCATAAACGCTACTGTCAATGGAGAGACTGCAATTGTGCACAATGCACCCTAATTGCAGAGCGGCAACGAGTTATGGCTGCACAAGTGGCCCTTCGCAGACAGCAAACACAAGAAGAGAGTATGAGAGCGCAAACCCCGCGGAGAAATTCGCAGTACGGCATTCCGACATCCCCGGTTAAAGAAATGTCATCGCCTCGTCATTCTTATGCAGAAGCAACCAGCCCAGAATCGGACTCTTTTCCTTCTCAAGTGGCGGGACACGAGGAAGGTAGGAAAGTTCTTGAAAAAAAAAAAGAAATACAAAAAGAAACATATTTGCGAAGCCGTTGCTTGAGTGGTTTTTATTGTGTAACTTTTCCACCTAGTTGTTTTGTTTTCTCCGTTGCGCGGCGTTGGTTATATTAAAGGAAGTTTTTAACATGTAGCAAATTAATATGTATTTGTAGTTTCTTTACTTTGACACATCGCTAGTCAGTCTGTAAACAGTCGGAGCTTTGAACTCTTATTTGGCCGGTCATTCACTAATACCGAAGGTCGCGCACAGAAGGGAAATGTGACATTTGGAGTAAAGTTTGTTAATGAAAAAATATTCTTCTGTCAAAATGTTCCGTGTTGCGGACATGCGTTGAATATGCATGAGAAAGTGGAAACGAGCTAATTGCAATTCAAACAGCCCTTGTTCTTTTTGTCTATTGCCAATCTTTGGTGTATAAATAGGGCAAACACAAGAGAGCAATCAGCTACATTGAGAAGAAACGAAACCATTCAACTTTGCATATTTTTCACTTTTTAACTGTCGACGGTTTGAAAATAGTTGGGAAGAGCAAGCTTTTGTCATCACTTGACACTTTTAAGACGGATTTTTTTAGTTCATGCTTATTTCGCACAATATCAAATTATCATAAAATATAAGTCCAAGGTTATTAACAACTGTTCATTTTTATTCTCCCAGGGGAAGTAGTGTTTTCGAAAATGAAAACCTTAGTTACGTTTCAGCCTGAGTGGTTTCATAATGAAGGATTCTTGCGATAAAAAGAACTCTCGCATGACCGTTTGCAAAGATGAAAATAATAGTTTTGAAAAAACTTTCACGTTATCTTGTTTCGATAAATAACAGCGCGGCTGTTAAGGATTAATTCATTTCAGGTAGAACAATAATGGTTAAGTGATGCGACATTAGCCGAGATTGAAGTGCTTTCCAAACCCCACTGCACTCTTGAACTTCTTGATAAGAAGTAATTGTTTGTTTTGATGATTCGAAGTAGTTCATATTAATTTCCTTGCTGCGTGTATTTGACTAAATCGCGATTTTCGGCACCGTTCGTGCTGGTAATGTAAGCTTAAAAACAAACATTTGTCCCTTTTTTCTCACCTGACCTCATCCGGTAGTTTAAGATACAAATTGAATTTGAATCAATGGATTCAAATGAATGATAAAACTGTAGAATAGAATACGTAATTGAGTATGAATCGGAGTGTTCGCATTGAAAACACTTATCGGCGGATGTAACAAATCTGAACATGACAAATTTTGTTAATGCGAAGCAGAATTTCTTTTCTTTCAACACTCTTCAACCAAGTGAAAATGATTTTCGCAGGAATTCTAAGCACTCACCCCGATTATTTGTATCCAAACAATATTTTCTTAATATCAATTTGTATCATTTATACTGAAATGCTATTTTGTATAGGAAAACAGATCGAAAGTTAGTTTGAAGGGAGGGATAGCTGGAAACGCTTCTTTGTAGAAACTTGACTTCCAGATCCGGCACGAATCATGTTTGGAGAAAATACAAACAAGAAAAGTTGAACAATTGGCTAAGAAAATTCAGCTAAACCGACTTCTGCCTTTCTATCAAATAGCTCTGTTTTTTTTATCTAATGTCCAAAACTCGCACCAGTAATACGTGTGAAGTTTTGGATTTCCGTGACGCCTGAGCGTTCTTGTCGTCGGAATGAAGGGCCAATCCTCGAAATATCAGCATATAAAAAGACTTTAAATTGTCAACTTTTACTCATGTTTTACAAAGTCATTTATTAGCCTACGCAGTCGATATTTTTTTCAAAATTCTAGTTTTGTTTATTTTGATATAGGACTGAAAGTTTTTATGCAAGTATACGCGCGCTTTTGCTAGATCCTAACTTCTGGCCGACTTTACACTCTTGGTCTTGGATCTCGAATTGCTCCAATGTTAACTTTTCATATTTCAAGGTCACAATACCATGGTGTATCTATGAGTTCAACAGCTTTTCAAATCTTAAACCGTCTGTGAGCGACAAATGCTCTGTCCGCCCTTGACCAAAGAATGAGAAAAAACAATTAGCACGTCTCAACGTCTCATTTTAATTTTTTTTTCAAATGTTTAGAAAAAAAACCCAAGAATTTCAGCTTTGATTTAGCACATCTTTTTACTATTAAACTTGAGCTTCGGGATTGCTATATAAAGTGTCGTTCTTCTAAAGAGCAAGTTGTAAATTTTGCTGACGTAAATTCTGTAAAGGCCAATTTGCCCTCAAACTTTAAAATCCCAAAAGCGTGCGCAATGAATTTCTTCAAACTAAAAGATGCAATTTAATAAATATTGAAGACTTCAAGTGTTTTTAGGATTATTCGAGTTTAGGAACTGGTAGTTGTAACGCTAATTTTTTTGGAACAAAACTGCTTTTACATTTTTCTGAGCAAAATTCACGAAGCTGCTTTGGTTTCTATTGTATCTAGAGTATCTAGAACGCGCTTTTTAGCCGTTAACTCGAAGATTCAGAAAATATGCCTAATTCATTTGAATATCTTTCGTTTTGTGTGTTTTAAAGGACACTGCCAATATTTCTGTGAATATGCTAAACAGTTGAAACAAAATCAGCTTGTTGAAACAGTTTTATTTGCCTGTCATATTGGCTTCACACGGCTTTGCATTTAAAGAAGCCGTTAAGTAACGAGCTTTGTTTGTGAAGCTGGTTGCGACAAAGATACCATTAGCGAAGCTTGAACAGTGTTGTTAAGTGAGTGTTAATCGCTTAGTACCCATATGAAGTTTGAAGCGCGCGTACAAATTATAGACCTAAATCGAAATGATTTCATTCACAATACCAAACTATTACTCTTCGTTTTTTCATGAAATGGTTGTTGTTAAAAACTGTCGAAAAATGGAGAACGAGTCGTCCTAATGGTGAAAACGAGCATTGAGTTGAGTAACTTATACTGAATACCAATAATGTTTTTAGCACATTCGTCATTTACACTGTTAATCTTCGTGGGAGTGTGGCCAGAAGCAGCGAAGCACCTTGTGTTCCATAAAAATGACAGAAAACGCTGTCTTTATGCAGATTTTCAAATTGCAAATATTAAAGTCCCGATCAAGCTTTTTTTTTTTTGGATTAAAACTGTTGTCATCTGTGAACTCAAAATTGAAATAAACAAAGAAAATTTCCACGTCTAAGTAATGCTTTTTAATCAAAAAAAGGTCGGAGTGTAAATTTTGACCGAGCAGGCCGGGGACTGGTAACCTGTGACGTACCAGCAGTGAGTTATGTGGTTTTTGATTAAAAATATCCTTTTTTTTAAAACCCCTTTTATTTCAAACACTTTCAAAGGAATAATTCGTTGATTAAAGTTATAACAATGTGACTATTGTAGCCAGAATTGTACTTTTTGAGATAAAAAAGATTGTCTCTGCTTCATGCCTCGTGCTACGTCATCATTGCACCCTTCAAGTCTAAAAAATGTAACAACCTCGTTCCCAGGGCCCGCCGAGGCGGAGGGAAGAGGAAATAGCCTTGGGAACGAGGTTGAAAATGTAACAGAAACGGCGAGAAAAGGTTCTATTTTTAAAAATTACTGTTGTTAAAGGGTTCTACTTTTCATCTGGAACTTAAAAAAATCAAGCTTGATAGGGACTTTAAAGAGTTTTTTAAAACTATATATCGCAAAACAAACTGTAGAACATTCATGCAGATACAACACCCTTGAGGCGTTCATATGAAAAAAAAAAGATCTTCAAAGTAACGTGTTAAACCTTTCAATGAAATGCAGTCAGTTTATCAACATCTACATAACACATTAAGAATAAGACATTTGTTAGTGAGAAAATGAGAGTTGATCTCGTACAAAACGCACAACTGAAGATGAAAAGTAAAATTCTCCCAAACTTGTCCAATGAAAAGTATGGGCTCTAGTTGGGAGAACTTACTAATATCACTGGATATGAAAGAGATAAGGTAAAATTTGTGAAGAATAAAATTGTCCCAAAACAAAGCCTTAAAGGGGAATTGAACTCTAAAATCAGCTTTTTTTAAATGAAACCCATCAAGGTGTTGGGAATAAATTTCAAAGTTTTTTTCTTGTGTCGCGCTGATTTTCCGAGAAATTCAGGTTTGTATGAGCGTGTTTCGGGTTGTTTGGGGTCATTGAGCGTGGGCGCTTGTCGACTTGTCAGCGGTAAACGAAGGTAACGTGTGACGTAGTTAACGTTATTGGGAGCGAGCGAGCACTTGAACTGTTTTTGTTGTTGTAAGCTCGTATACACGGTCAAGAGTGAAAATTACAATCTACGTTGTGTGAGATACCTCACTCCAATGATTAACATGATTAATTTTTTCAGTTCGAGCCAATTCTTACTCTTATCTGACGTCATAGTCTCATTCTCTCTCCGCTTAACCCTTATTTCTGAGCCGCCGGTACAATGCGGCAAGTAACGTGTTTTAAGCTCGATTTTCTCGGAAAGTCAGCGTGATACGAGGATATTTTTTTTAATATCGTTTTTACACTCAGTTAAAGGTTTTGTTTGACAAAAGTTGATTTTAGGGTTCAGTTCCCCTTTAAGTTTTACTTGAAGCATTAAATTGTGGTATCGTTGTCTTTACAAGTTCGGTACAGTAGGTACTCAGTGACATTGTTAGTTTTAGTATGGAGGGGGCGGGTTGTTTTTTGAACTTTTTTACCCCCTCAGTCGAATTGCCTTTTCATAATTTAGTGACCAAATGCCCAATTAAGTTTTACGAATTTGTATTTTTAGCAAGAAGATAAACTTTTTTCTGTTTTTTTTTTCTGACAGAATTTGATGACATTAGCCCCAGCTTTGACGTCAATAACAACAGCATTGACGATAGCGCTCACGAAGAAAATGACAACAAATGCATGGTTGAAGTGAAAATCAAACAAGAGCGCATGAGCCCTGACACTTGTGATTCCGCTGACCAGGGCTCACCCAACAACAAGCGCAGCATTCGAGAATCTAGTGACTGGGAAGATGAGGAGAGCATTGAAAACTCTCCCAAGGCCCCCCGCATTTTGTCCCCAGTTCGAGATAGCACCACTTTCAACATGTCCCTTGAGCTTCTGCAGCAAATATTTCCTCAACAAAGGCGAGGAATTTTGGAGCTCATCTTGCGTGCCTCTGAAGAAGATGTAGTCAAGTCAGTCGAATCTCTTTTACCCGAGACCAACCCAACAGGATTCTCTGCTCCGTTTGGCCTCCGTGGCCTGGCCCCTCAGCCATCGCCCATGCCTCTAATCCAATGCGATAGTCGAGCTAAATCCGCCTTTTCTCCCATAGCTAAGAACCACTTGTACTTCAAACCGGGACCATATCCCGGGCA
This sequence comes from Hydrozoanthus tunicans, assembly GCA_026413305.1. NCBI lineage: Eukaryota > Metazoa > Cnidaria > Anthozoa > Zoantharia > Hydrozoanthidae > Hydrozoanthus > Hydrozoanthus tunicans. The sequence continues at coordinate 8,136 of JAOBAT010146418.1, forward strand.
TGCGCAGTATCCACACCCTTCTCCTAAAAGCCCTACCGCACATACAGCAAGTGCATTCCAGTCTGTGGAAGGATGCAGTCCTGAGTTGAGTCCGTCAATGAAAGATCGGTTTTGTTACCCGGTAGGGGGATTTTTACCGTATAACCGGCCTGCCTCAGCCGCTCTGCTCTCCTTGACTGCACAGTGCCGCAACTCCAGTTCAAGGTTTTGTGTTCATTGTGGGTTTAATGTGAAGGCCGGTGATAAGTTTTGTTGTGAATGTGGAAAATCTTTAGGATAACGTAGAAAGCAATTAACTTCAAAACAATTAGAAATAATGGTTTGTGTGAGCAAAAAGTCTGCTTAATATATTATTTTTTTCATCAAATGTATTTGCAAACGGATTCGTTGCCTAATTGTAGTTTAGAGAAGATAAAATGAGCAATCTAGAACTAAGCGAAATTTGAAAAACAAGTTTCAAGAAACTCTCTTTTCTCGAGATTGTGTCAACCAGACAAGCACGATTTAGTTGCTTGCAACAAGTCAAGCTCAGATATTCTGTTATGCATCACTAACATAATCATATTATTGGTTATAGTTAAAATCATAAGATTCGTAATCATATTCATATTCACAATTGTAATCGTAACATAGTCATAATTACGATCATAAGCATAACCATAGCCATAGCTATATTCATAACCATATATAACCATAAACAACAACAACAATTTTAAACATAACCATAGTTATATTCATAACAATAAACAACCACACTCTAAAACATAACCATAATCATAACCAGCTATATTCATACCCACAACCATAACCATTGTTATAATTATAATCTTAAACATAACCATAATTATAACCAAAGACATATTCATAATCATAAACAGTCATAACCATAAACATAACCATAAACAAAACCACAAACTTAACCATATTCATAATCAAAACTATATTCATAACCAACCATAATATTAAACGTAACCATAATCATAACTATAGCCACAATCGTAGCTGTATTCATAACTATAACAATATTCATAACCATAATCATATTCATGACAATAACCACTATCATCACCATGCATATATACCCATTGTCAAAATAACAACAATATTCATTTACATATTAGTAAAAGCTCTCACTTACATAGCCATTCAGGTTTCATTAGTTTGTTTTTCAAATTTTTAGCTCAAACACAAAATAATGACAATTAATACTACGTCCAGTTCTAAATTGGCACAGCCTGTAGATATAGCTGATCGCTCTGCCTGTTAATGTGTTAAGTGTATTGAGGTTGCGACATTTATTTAATGTCGGCCTTTTCTGCTCCTGGTTCAAGCTTAAGTCTTAAGTCTTGAATCAACATCCGTTTAAAGGGGAACTGAACCTTAAAATCAACTTTTGTCAAACAAAATCTTTAACTGAGTGTGAAAACGATATTAAAGAAAAATTCCTCGTATCGCGCTGACTTTCAGAGAAATTCGAGTTTAAAACACGTTACTTGCCGCATTGTACCGGCGGCTCAGAAATAGGGGTAAAGCCAGAGAGAGAGTGAGGCTATGACGTCAGATATGGGTAAGAATTGGCTAGGACTGAAAAAATTCATAGTTGGAGTGAGATATCGCACACAGCGTAAGTTGTAACTTTCGCTCTTGACTGTGTAAGCGAGCTTATGACAACAAAAACAGTTCAAACTCTCGTTCGCTCCTCACAACTACGTCACACGTTACCTTCGTTTACCGCTGACAAGCCGACAAGCGCCCACGTTCAATGACCCCAAACGACCCGAAACACGCACATACAAACTAGAACTTTCGGAAAATCAGCGTGACACAAGAAAAAAAAACTTTTAGATATGTACTCAACACCTTGAAGGATTTCCTCTAAAAAATGTTGATTTTAGAGTTCAGTTGCCCTTAAACACTACAGAAACCGGAGTTAAACGCCGGTCCCAGAAGCCACTTAGGCTCGAGAAAGGATTTGGTTCTAGACTGCCCCCGTGTGACGCTCAGAAGTCTTCAGAAAAGCAAAGTAAAATCATAAAGAGAAAAACACAGTGTTGCATTGCATTAAATGGTAAAAGTTGAAAATGTTTTAAGCTCTGCACCGAAATCTCGTTGTTGATGCAACAGTTAATTATTGACGCGTAACAAGCGTAGAATAAAAAGAACTTTGTAAAACTGGCTTTGACTGAAAAAATATAATAGAGCATTTATGTTCACTTCGAGAATAATCGTACAGAAAGCCACATTAGCCGACAAGAGATCAATTTTTTACACAACCTGGCGTTTTAGACGTTTTCTATTCAAGTTTACGTATTCAGTTTTACAACTTTCTAACGACAAATCAAATGCGACAATACGTGTATATACTAAGCGGGTTGCTCACTTAACTTAAAACTAGTGAACAGGTTTTTTTGTTCGATTCAGAGCTCTTGGCCTATAGGGGGAATATAAGTATAATTTCCGGCGATAATGAAAGAGTTGAGGGAGGTTTGAAGAGAGAAATTTTTGAAGAAAAAAAACCCCAAACCGTCCTCCCCCCCGACAACGCACAAGTGCACCATTGCTTCGGGGACGCTTTGACGTTTTTCTGTCAAATATTGACTTCAAAACTAACTCTTCAACTTCTCTGTAAATCTCCAAAATTCTCACCAAAAAATCTGGAAATATTAAAGTTTTTCCTTCCGATCTGCGACTGTGATGGTTGGAGTTTTAAAATTTTAAACTATGGATGGTGATATCAGCAAAACATAAATAGCCGCAACAAAGTGGCTTTTGGCTGTAATCCTCCACCTGGCTGTTTTAACTTTAGACGTTTTCTTTTGAAGTATTCAGTTTTACACCGTTCTAACAACAATATCGAATAATATCAAATGCGACAATACAATACGTGTAGACTGAGCGGGTTGCTCACTTAACTCTTTAACCCCTAAGAGTGCCGAAAGATGAGTTTGTAAATTCTCCCAACTTAAGTCCATAGTATTCCTATG
>JAOBAT010146429.1:0-11118 GCA_026413305.1 Hydrozoanthus tunicans
TTCCCGGTGCCGGACCTTCACTCAGGGTCTTAAAACAACTGAGGAGAAGGTGCTGCCTTTGCTCCAACATCTGCAAAAGGTTAGACCTTCGCGTCTTCTCGGATAAGGAAGAGTAGGGTGATCCCGGCGTTGTGGTCTGTCTCTTCTACTAAATGAGGGCAACTCTTGCTGAACATTACTGTGAGCCGTATATAGCGGACTATCTAAGACCCTCAAAAGCAGAGTCATCTGTAATTCATTGTTAAGCGCCTTTGATCATATCCACATGGAAAAGCGCACTATATAAGTGCTAAACATTATCATTAACATTATTATTTGGTGGTGATCAAGATTTGTTAGGTTTTTTCTTGAAAATTGTTTTTGTTAAGTTAAGTTTGTCTATAAGGCATTTTCACAATCACGTGCAGCGCGTGTATCCCGCTGTTTTGGCAGGCCACAGATCTTAAAATCAATACCTTGCAAATGTTATGGTTTCCGAGATACAAAATTGTTTTGCCTTTGTAAGGTATTTCACAATGATTTGCAGTGTTTATTGCCGATGATTTTGTCTGGGCGACAGAATTCGATGACATTTAAAATACCTATGGCCCGCCAAAGCAGTGGGACTGGAGTTTTTTTTGTGGTGCTTTCAGAATCTCTTTACCTCTTTTGCAACCATGATTTCTTTTTATCTTAGAATATGAATCACAAAGTTCTCAAGACATTAACCAAAACGGCTGGGTAGAACTACTTGTAAATACAATTTCTGACTAGGATACTGCCTAAGTACTTCTGTTTTGATGGACCAAAAATCATCTCTTCTAGCTACTCCCTGATATACTGACCTCTGATACTCTTTATCCTCTCCTCCAAACGCTGCCACCGTTCGAATGGAAGAGAACACCTCTTCTGCAACACTTCCTGCCTTAGCATAGGCGTCCAGCTCTTTTGTCGTGAACATTGTAAACAACTACAGATAGAGAAACACCAGTAATCTGTCTTAATACCTCGCTGCTATTGTTTAACGCTGCTAAAACTAAGTTGTACACATTTCGTTTATCGTCAATAAAAAAGGTACAAGTTGTAAATGAAAAAGTATATTTTCTTCCACAGACAACAGGTCGATCAACAACTTAACATATGGTTCTTGGCTTACACTAATTCCTTTCTTGAGCCTAAGTGGCTCATAGGGCCGGCGCTTATCTCCGGTTTTTGTAGTGTTAAGCGGATGAGATTCTTTGACTCCCCCTGGACAGGACACTGATCTATCACAGGTGAGCCCCCAGCAGAACAGGTACTCACTTATACAGCTGAGTCGACTGGAACAAAGTCGGGTCAAGTGTCTTGTTCAAGGACACAACACAGTGGTCTGACCGGGGCTCGAACTCGCGACCCTAGGATTACGAGTCGACACGCTAACCGCTCGGCCACTGCGCCGCCGCCCGCCACATAACCATGTTTGTTATTACCCATTTAGCACTGCAGGATATTCAAAAGATTATACAGTACAGGGCCTGGTTGTACGAAGCCTGAATAAGCTATCCGTCGGAAAAGTGCTTTCTATTTTATGCAATAAAACTATAATGAAAGTTATTTGACACCACTTAAACCATTGCTTTAGGAGTCTTCCACTCACTTACACAACCAGAGACAGAGAAATCAACAAAGAGTCAAACAATCTTTGGTTTACTAGTGACGACAATTAGCTTTTCTCCAGCGGAAAGCTTAGCCAGGCTTCGTGTAACGTTAAACAGGCTCAGCTGTACAAGGGACGCGGGCAAGTCTTAAATGTCATTGCTACTTATAGTATGAAGCGACCATGATTGTCAAACTCGTAACTACTACCGCGAGTTCTTCCATGATTGTTCGAGCTCTGACCTTGTCTATCCGTCTGTACTTACAAGAGATAATATTCGTTTTGTTGACTTTGCCGCCCCCGATTAATCGCTGAAGATCTAAAGGTTTTAAATAGCGCCGCGGTCACTCAAACGAATAAACACGATAGAGTAGATTGACAAAACTTTATGTAGGTGATGGTTCTTGGAACGTAAAATCTTTAGAACCGAGCTTTTCACGTTGTAATTTTCAAGATGACGACGTGCAGAAGAACATCACGGTGCGTACTAACATGCGGCTAGTGTATTTACAATTATTTTTACTGTCGTCGACCGAAACATTATGTTTCTAATACGACCTACTGTTTGTTCAGAAAGCCATATTTACTGAAATTTCAAAAGAGACGTTTAACGCAACTAGCTAAGTGAATAGTTACATTCACGTAAGAATAAAAAAATCAATCTATTTTCTTCAATGATCTACAACTAATTTTTAAGTAGTATTAATCTCAATACCTTTGCCATAACTGCGCCTGCGATAACCATGAGCGGTGTAATAGACAAAAGAACGAGGGCTAACTTCCAACCATAGATAAAACCAATTATAAATCCGCCTATGAACGTTGCCAAGGGTTGAATGAACAAACCGACCTTGTGTCCAATCCCATCATAAACTTTGTTCAAGTCACTGCCGATTATAACATAGGAATAACAACAATCAGCTCTTAAACCTTATATATTAGCCTGCTTTAGAAGGCGACCTGTTACCACAGATGGTTGAAGCAAAATATTATTGGGGGGGGGGGGGGGCGGGAGGTCCAGTAACCCCCAACCCAAAATGGTTCCCCCGACCATGGTAACAAGAACTTTAGATGGCACAAAAATTCCTGTGGGAAGGGGAGGGCATAGTAGGCTCAATACTTTTTGGAAATCTCTAAGTACTGGGAAATCTCAGACCGAGGGCTTGATGTACAGGCTGATTAATAAATTATCTATTTAAATATGATTTTTTCCAATTTAATTAGAAATTTAAGAAGGACATGAAATATAATAGAAAAGTAAAAAAAATGTACGACCTTGGAGCACAGCTCCACAGCTAGATAGCGTAAGCTGGGTGTCGATTTCATTGAGGGAGAAAAAGCGGAGAGCCCGAAGAAAAATCCTCAGAGTCAGATTGAGATTGACAAATCTCAGCCCATTATTGAGGAACCCAGGATTTGAGCTCAGGTCCACAGAGGTGGGAGACACAAGTGCTAACCGCTTGGCCATCCTGACTCCACTAATAAACTGCAGCTATTTCTCAAATTATATTTAATTGAAACAACTTACGCTGTCAAGCGATTATTCAGTTCTCCTGCCTCATTACAATCAAACCAACCAATATCTTGGTTCAAAATTGCTCTAAAGAAGTGAAGGCGCATCTGATTGATTTGTCTGGCAGCTGCGAGGGACCACATTGCCATCTGTATGTATGTAACTAAAACATTTCCAATACCGATGTAAACAAAATACAAGGCAAGCTCTGTAATGTTTTCTTCTAGTCTTTTTGCTGCTCCTGGAACCCCATCAAGTAAATTGCGATACTCGAGAGTAAAAACCGTAATGAGTTCTCCAAACGCGATGAAACTCACAGGCATTAGACAACCATGAATAATACCACAAAATGTCCCGAGGAACATAAAGAATTTGTCCAATCCTGTTGCGTATCGAAGCTGCAGACAAAAATTTACAAAAAGGTTTATTAGAACTTTTTAGTCACACAACTTACGCTATTATCTCACTGGCATCTGACTAACAAAATCTAATGATGGGGGGGGGGTCAAGGCTGTTTTGGTTTTAGCAAAATTTCACCTTGTACCATTTTTCCACCCTGTACCATTACTTCACTCGATCAGTACCATTATTCCACCTTGTACCATTACTTCACTCGATCAGTACCATTATTCCACCTTGTACCATTATTCCACCCTGTACCATTCCTTCACTCTGTACCATTATTCCAACCTGTACCAACATTCCACCCTGTACTATTAACCCACCCAGTACCATTATGCACCCTGTACCATTATTTCACTCTGTATTTATTTAATATATTCAGAAATCCACAGTAACACAGTCAGTACAGATGTCTGATGAAGGATTCCACCAGAGTTTTAATTCTAACCATGTAAAATCTGCAAAAAGGTTTTTGCATTTTATCTATATTTTAAAAACATGGTGGTTATAGTACTATTAGTAATAAAGTATTTGACATAAAAGAACTAAAAAAAATGCTTCTCTTTTAGCCTGCATGCAGACGCCACTTCTACACTCATCCAATATAATGGCTCCTTAATTTTGACATAACCAGTTGTTTGTTAGTTGCAGGGTTCGGAAAAGAAAGCTTTTCTCAAGTGCTGACTGGGAGTTTGTTGTGGAAAGTGTCTACAAGATCCAATGTGGCATCTACAGCTATTACTTCGTAATGCTTCCCAATCTAAAGTTATTTCTGAATACAACTTGAAACCCTGTCGTCATTCTATCTGTCGATAGAAATTGCGAGTTTATATTCTTGTCCTTATATTCTTATTGCTTGTCTGACAGTGAGTAGGTTAACCCTTTAACCTCTAAGAGTGCTGAAAGATGAGTTTGTAAATTCTCCCCACTTAAGTCCTTAGTTTTCCTATGAGAAGTTTTGGAGAATTTCTTAATTCATCTTCCAGAGTTTTTGGTGGATGATCAAATTTCATATTCTCAGTACTAACCAACTTGTTTTCTTTTGTTTACTGTAAAGAGAATATAGATGTTGACAAATGCCTTAGGGCTGAAAGGGTTAACTAGCTGTTACGGTGAATGTTATATTCGTATACAAGTAGCCGTAATATTACACTATTTAAAGTCCCTATCAAGCCTTAATATTACACTATTTAAAGTCCTTATCAATCACATTTTTTTACTTTTTGGATTAAAACTGATGTCATCTGTAAACTCAAAATTCGAATAACCAAAGAAAGTTTCCACGTTTAAGTATGTTTTTTAATAAAAAAAGATTGGATTGTAAATTTTGACCGAGCAGGCCGAGGACTGGTAACCTGTGACATAGCAGCAGTGAGTTAGGTGGTTTTTGTTTAAAAAAATTAATGTATTTCAGTCTGTTAAAAAATTTCATAAAATTTTTATTTCAAACAATTTCAAGGGAACATTTCATTGATTAAAGTTATAACAATGTAAGTATTGTAGCCAGAATTGAATTTTTTGAGATAAAAAAGGTTGCCTCTGCTTTATGCCTCGTGCTATGTCACATGCCTAGTGCTACGTCATCATTGCACACTTCAAGTCTAAAAAATGTAACAGGAATGGCGAGAGAGGTTTTATTAAAAAAAATACTATTATAAAAGGGTTCTACTTTTCATCTGGAACTTAAAAAAATAAGCTTGATGGGGACTTTAACAATTATCCCCCAAAGTGGTTTGAGGTAAATATCTATTGCTAGGCACCGACACTGAGGGGGATAATTGTTTTAGTATTAAACTAGCAGGTGAATTGCACTTTTGAATATTGTCTGCCATATTATTTTCTTGCCAACACCATACATAAAATTTCTCGAGGCACTTGTTCGGTTGGAGTCGTTTTCTTCGATAGCTGTTACTAACTCATTTTATTGCTCATTTGAACCATGCTGCAAAATGTATTTCCTTTATTGAAATTTCATTTTTCTTCATGTTTACATGGCCATGCACACATTTGCACCCTCTTGATTGGTTAACAAGTATGTATGTATGAGTCTGGGTAAACATGGCTGGAGATTTTTATTCAATAAAAGAAACTAAACACATGCAGCTACCGAGTACCTTACTGTTCTGTACAGTTGATAGAAATCTCCAGAAGACATAAAAAGCCGTAATTAAAACACAGGTCTCGTGTTTGTATTGAGCAGCTCGAGATATCTCCCAAATGCACATCAGTTTGCCTTAGAGCACGATACTCGGAACAGTTCGTAAATGTCCGTTACCAAAATATACTCTTTTATTATGTAATAATAGTGATAGGGTTCGTCCGTTGTTTAGTACGAAAACATAATATTTTGGATAAGAAAGCAATTGGACTAACTCTTGTGCTCGCTTTGCTGTGAGCGATATTGTTCAACCGTAAGTATATTCACTTTCAGTGAAACAAAATTCAGTTACCAAGTTGAGGTCTAAGTACCTAATATATAGCTCTTGTAATTGTCTAGTGGTTTTTAAGAAAAGCGACAGAACGGAAGACGCTATTCTCTGATATTTTCTGTTTACGGGTCACAGCTTTCGCCCGTTACGAAAACCTTTGCTTCAAACTCAAAGGCGATTCAAGTTCTTCGTAAAAACATAAACACACAGTTATAAACAGATACAAGCAACGGTTAGTATATATTTACCAGCGTTGGTATAGAAACCATCGGCGCCTTTTCTTCTTTATCATTCTCCTTCTCTTTTCCTTCCTTGTCATCGCTGTAGAGAAGGAAACAGATTCATGTAAGCGTGACTTTCTTGTTTGAAATTGTTTGCTTTAACTTGCAAGTGCTAAGATATGTTCTCACATAGCTTCTGGTGCGACTTTCGATGTCTGCATGTTTGAAGCTAGCTGTTCATCCGTTTGGACCGTGTAATTGTTCTGATCATTCATAGCTAATGATTAACCTTAGGTAACTTGGCAAACAGAGAAGATTATGCTCGCTTCAGTACACAAGAAAATCTAGGCAGCTTTGCTCGGTCTCAGGCTCCCCCTTTCGTCGCTGCATATGGCGAGGGCCTTCACAGCAGGCGGTAAAACTCTTCGTTCAATCGTTTTGCGTTGTTAGATTTTTGTTTTTCTTATTAGTCAGATTACTTTTAAAGATGTTTTTTCGCTAAATACGAAACAGAAATCAATTCGGACGGCTTATTAGTCAGATTACTTTTAAAGATGTTTTTTCGCTAAATACGAAATAGAAATCAAGTCCGACCGACGCGATCTCCCTAAACGGTTTGAAATGAAACTAACCCTTCTTCTCTTGCTTCTTCTCAGTCCAATTTCTTCTGTGGCATAACTGCAGCTGGGGCTTTATCACTTGTTTGAGGCAAAAAACATTTCTCAAGACGTGACAAGACCTCACATACATTTCATGGTTTCTTTTAGATATAGTTATTTGCGATTTATAATTAGTTTTCTAGTTAGACACTTTTTTTGTTCTCAGGGCAGAAAGTCAGTAACAGAAATTTTTATGCCTCAAGCATGTTTACTGTACATCTTTGGAGTCTGAGTGGGATTAAGCAGGGTTTCTCCTCTCCCGACCTCCTCGCTCCCCAAGTTGACTTATTCTTGGGTCAAGGGATGTCGCCCTTTCGTATTTACCGAAGCAACCAATTTCCATTTTCGCGCGCTCTGATTGGCTCCCGTATCTCGCAATATCCGCGACTATGAGTTGATTTTGAGGCGGTAGTGAAAAGGGCGTTGCGTTACCCGTTATATATAGACGAGGAAATTATAATATTAAACGAAGAACCATTCCAGAAAACATGAAGAAGACAACAAGATTTGGCTTTTTGGCTTTAATGGTTAGAACAAATTTTTTTCTTTCAAAACCTGCTTAAAATCCACGAAATTTATTTTCTTCAAAAAACCCTGAAGAATGTAAAGGAAACTCAAATTCACACGAAGCGCACGTGCTAGAAATAAAAAAAAAATTTGTCCTTTCTTTGAAAAATGAAGTGCAATTTATCCTTATCTTCAGGTAAGTACTAAAACAACTATCCCCCTAAGGGTCGGTGCTGAGTAGCTCTAGATATATATCTCGACGCTTCACGTCTCGGTATAAATCCACCGCTATTCACCTCCCCGTCTGGGGATAGTTGTTGAATATCGCCCAAGCACATTATTTCCCTTAGCTTAGATTGTAATTTTTGATGCCTGCGCCTCAGTCACATCGTTGTTTACATCACTATCAGAGAACTTTAACAAAGGCTCCATGTGGATGTTATTAATAAGTACTTCATTGCATGATAGCATTTTACCCAATGACGTCGCTCAATATTGACTACCGACGCCCAAAATAATTTTTGAATTTTTTGCGAAAGTTGCTAATGTCGCCAAAAATGGCCTAAAAACGATAATCGCGGCGACATTTGACCCAAGAGGCAAGTTTAGCCCGAGGTAAATAATCTCTGAAAAATATAGCGTGTCCTCCCCTATTTTCCTTTAAATTTTTGAGGGCCCCCCCTCAAACCACTATATATTAGCTCGAAATTTTTCAGATGATCCCCCATTTTTTTTGCTGCGAGAGAAGTGAGCAGCAACACTATTACAGTCCGTTGTGGGATCCCTGTGTCGCACGGTAGTGGTCTATCTCATGAGTGGGAGGCCGATGGACGGTTTTAGCGCCTGCAGCGTCGCAATATCATACGGCGTCTGCAGTGTCGCAATAATCTATTGCTTAAATACTTAATGATATCAATTGTTTTTCTGGCTTTTGCAAATGACAATATCACACCCTTACTCGAAGCACTTTACTTTTGATAAGAACTACTAGTAGCTCTAAATTTTTCAGATGCCCCTCCTAGAAACCACCGCCCCCCTCCCCCCTAGCCATAAAAAGTGAATGGTCCCCGACGTGTTTCGTGCGACTAACACTGCATGTTGAAAATAGTTGTGATAACACAAATTTGTTTTGAAAAGTTTTCTGAGCGGTGTATGTGAATATATGGCTCTTCAGTAGGATCAAGTCACACGTACATAGATCTGTGTGATATTTTAACTGATGGATGTATCAAGCGCTGATATTGCGAGTTTGTTTATACCAGGTGCTGATAATTCTATAAGCACACATTCTTGTATTAAAATCATACTGAGTATTAATCTCCTTTGATAGAGAAATGACGTCATTTTGTGAAATGACCAACACCCGCACTTTTTAAAAAGTGTTTAAAACGTGTTTGACTCGTAACTCTAGGTCTACGGTCGCGAGTTCTAGTCCCGGTCAGACCAATGCGTTGTACGTGTCCTTAAACAAGACACCTTACCCAGCTTTGTTCCATTCGACTCAGCTGTATAAATTAATACCAGTTCTGCTGAGGGCTAACCTGCGATAGAGTCCTGTTCAGGGGGAGTCAAGGACTCTCATGTGCCACATAGGCAAGGATTTTATTTAGCTTTGGCTTTTTAGAAAAAAAAGGCGCTCCTTTTATCAAGTACATTAAACATTTTTAACAACAGATTGTTAACTTCATTTGTTTGCTCCTTGATGGCAAGTTTCAGTGATTAAAACAAAGGATCATTTTGAGTGCTATTTTCGTTGCGACCGCAAAAAATTCTCAATCCGCACTTTTAGCAAAACAAAAATGATTTGAGAGATAAAAGGACAGTCTTTTGTTTGTACAACTATTTTCCACAACTGTTCAGTTTTACCGTGTCCCATTTTTTAAAAGTTGCTTTGATAATGAAGTATGATTATTTGAAGTTTGCCTTACGAAATATTCTGTATATTCCTGTTCTAACATGGGTGGGTGAAGCAAAAAAAATTTTTTTTGGGGGGGGGGCACAGTGGACATTGTAACAATTTGTCATAAAATTTGAAATTCATATTCAAAAGTTGCTGCTGCTAGCAATCAATTATTGGGGAGCCAGTGCAACCCCCCCCTGTCCCGCCGCCCATGTCTAACCCTTTCGACAGTATGTTGAAGGTACGTAAAAAAAACCAAACAGAAAACAAAACAACACAAGAAACACCAAGTAGGCAGGGGAGCCGGAAGAGTTCATTTATTTGAATGACAACAAAATCAGGTAACACTACCTTGGAAAAGTAGTCCAACAGTTCTCAACTTTTCTCCCTACCCCACCCCCCCCCTCCCCACTTTTTTCCAACCAAAACCTTCACGTGGTATTGGTGAAAGTGTTATGCATTCTTTAAGCCTATGTATCAAGCACCAAGGACGGGGCTAAGGGAAAATGGGAACAAAGGAGTTAAAACTGAAAATGGGAAGCGTGGGAAGGAGATTTCCCTTTTCCATTTCCCCTACTAGTTATTTACTCTCAGTCCCCCTATCCCCCTCTCTAAAGCTTGTCACGCTGGCATGTTATCAATTAGCGTATTTCGTATATTTACACTAACATAAATATACATAAAAATCATTTACGTAAATTATTCAACTTTAAAAATAATTATAATTTTTAATCTACCCTCATTTGCAAAACATTGAATTTCTTGTTATTCAAATACAAATGTTCTATCTAAATTGTAATCTCAGATAAAACCATATTGACAAAACACTTTTTAATTTGAAGACGTTTGTCGCCTTAAACTTGAGAAATTTTACTTGTGGAGGGGAAAGAACACTAAAACCAGTGTATCGTTCCACTAAGGAGTGAGAGAGGGCCGAAAAACAGCCCCCGCCCCCACCCTCACACCGGATAATTCTCTTCCAGCTGTCATATTCGTTTAAAATCAAAAGTACACCATCGAGTCCATTCAGGGTTATGCCACATTATTTCTTAACTATCGCAAAAAATAAAAAGATCAAAGAATAAATAACAGTGGATAACATCAGTACGCTGTTAGTGGTTAAACTTCCTAACCTATGTTATTTACTACTTTGTATATTTCAAACAAGTGCTGTTAATAAAGTCTTCAGGATCTCTCCTACCATGTCATTGCAATTTATACGAAAACAAAAGATTTTTTTCTCCTAAGAAAAAAAATCCGGTCGAAAAACTTATAAAATAACCAAAAAAGTTCAACTGTGCGGAAATAGCGAAACCCGGCTATATTATATAGCGTGTCCGCAATATAACTGTCAAAGGTGCCGTTCAGTTTAAAACACATTCAATGTTTACCTATTATGCATAAGATATAAATGCTCATATTGAATCCTGTAAAAAAACTGAATTCTCCATGTAAAATATTTTTAAAAAAATTTTGGATAAAAATGTTATAAGATATGTTAAAATAACAAACGTTTTCGGTCGACTTGACCATCATCAGGTTTAAAGAACTGTGATTCACGAAATTACATTTAAATACATATCTTGACAAAAGCTATTAAGTAATTCCTGTTGGGAATGAACGTAGTTCAAAAGATTTTATCTGTTTGTTTAAACTTGGTTATAAATTTGCAATGTAAATAGATTCTTTGAATTTACGTAATTTCCATTGTTTAGCACTGTTTAAATTCTTCCATTCAAAACTATGTTCTTTGTTTCGGGCAATGTGTTGGGCCAGCTCAGAGATGAGTTAAGGACAAGTTAAATCTTTATTTAATTTAAAGGATAAAGTTCAACACGCTGCAAATGTTGTGTACCTCGGCAAGTGTCTAAG
>JAOBAT010146440.1:0-11117 GCA_026413305.1 Hydrozoanthus tunicans
TTTGCCTCGTTTGCTACCACTAGTATTATGTACCTGTGAGTTTTCAAAAAGCCGATATCCAGCATGAATTCACTCATAAACGGCCAGCTTACTCACAAGTACATAGTGGTAGCAAGCGAGGAAGTTGAGCGCATATCAAAATTCATGTGGATGCAAATGTTTATTGTCTTTGCGAACTCCACGACTGAACTCCGTGCGGTCTGGATAACAGACAGACTTAACCTTAGAACACATGAAGAAAACTAAGCTACATGAAACCATGAGGAGGGGGAGGGGTTGGTCCATCGGACCCCTCCCCTCTATTTGAAGGTACGTAACTGATTGACATGAAACTTAATATGTTTAGTATAAGTGTCAAGTATACTTCCAATTAAGCATAGTTGCTTGGCACCTTATTGATTTCCATGGAAACTGTAGCAACATTACCATTTGTAAAATCTGTTTTCATTGTTATTCACCCATTTATAGGATTATTTTAAAACATTTGCCCTTGTAACTAATGTCCAATTATCTTTCAACTAATTGAAGTCATGTAATCTCTAAATGGTATACATGGCAACGACAGCAAAGAGATGCCACAAAGAGATTGCCTTTTTTTGGGGGGGGGAGGACAATTATACGGGCTTGTTATTTTCAAACATTAAAATATATAGACATGGGCTTGTTAGAGAGGGGTGCTTATTAGAGCATTTATGGTTATATAGTTTAAACATAACCGCTTTGGGAGGAAAAGAACCATGGAAAGACAAGGACTGGATTTCTTTGAACGGTAAAATGTGATTTTTTGTTTTGTTTGGGTGAACAACCTAAGCGTTGACGATTTTCGAATCTGAATTTTTACACTGTCGTATAAATTTACATCAACATATTGAAATTTTTCATCCTTTAAATGTAAGCTACTATGAGTTTTGTGATAGTACGAATCCAGTTGTGAAATTACAATAACTTCTATGTGTTTTTAGATTTTTTCTTTTTGTAAATCTACACGAACAGTACTGTGTAATTTTACAAGTTCGACATGTAACAATACGTTCCAGAATTTAGTTTGCAATAAAACAAAGAAAAAAAGGAAATTCGACTTTTTGTTTGAAGACTGTTTGCTAATTTCCTTTAGATTCCAGTTAGGGACGGACCAGTTGATCTCATGCGGTGGAAGAATTTGTAAAAAAAATAATCAAGATCATACCCTCACCTGCGCATTGACTCTTTCGGCATAGCTTCCTTTCAAGAAGATAACGCCTTTCAAAAAGTTAACTGTTACCCATGAAGAAACTGCCTCGCCTATTCCTGTAATGATTGCAGCGTCTTCGTTTTTAAAACTAAACGGGCAAACGTTTTTGTCCTCCAAAATACTCTTGATTGGCTTTAACAACGTTTTCATGCCAGCTGCTGCCATCAGAATAACAGGCGTCTTAGCTTGTGCGCAAGGTGGTACCACTTTTTTTGCTTCGTCAATCAGTTTCGTCAGGTGGGATTTTAAGCCGTTCTGATCACCAGCAAAGGAACTGATTCCAGGCTCAACCTAAGTTCAAGGTTGTTGAAAAAGCTCTATTAAGAATCACTGTGTCTTTGATTAAAATGTTAGAATTCTTTGAATTTTTCAATGTCCCGACTTTTAAAGATAATACTCTGTCCTTCCCGTCGGAAGTGAAGCGAGAAACAATTGCGCAAAATTACATATTAAGCTTAAAGTAAGTTAGAGAAATATGTATAAAGTTATATACTTGTGAGCTATCTCCCCGAGTCTGGGGATTATTACGAGAATACCTGAAATACCAACGTGAAAGTCACCCCCCTCCCCCCCCCGGTATAAGCTCATACGGATATTGCCCTGTTTATTTGTCCGTTTCTACTGTACTATTGCTTTCTTTTTTCGTTCTTTTTTAGCATCATCATTTCCGCCAAAATTTAAAGCCTGTGTAACTTGATTAGTAAGTTACTGTATAACAAAACAAGTACGAACTAGGCTATAACGCTGGGCGTTTTAATGCAAGCAGACAAATTGATAACGTCAAGGCTTAGTTTTGATTTGTAATGGGTCGTATTTGTAACATATTTTTGTTTTATAGATACTGTTTAAATACCAGGCGTTTTCCTTTACCCATAAACCATATCTTCACCGCGCGCGCAGTGAAGATACTACTTTTATCTTGCACGTGTGAAGATATTGATGCCGTCACTGGTTTACAAACGCTATTAGCCAATTACAAGAGTTAAAGCTTCCTGCTCAGGCCCGTGGTCGGCTGCGCAGTGGCCGAGCGGTTAGCACGTTCGACTCGTAATCCTGGGTCACGAGTTCGAGTCCCGGTCAGACCATTGTGTCGTGTCCTTGAACACGAAACTTTACCCGACTTTGTTCCAGTCGACTCAGCTGTGTAAGTGAGTACCAGTTTTGCTGCGATAGATTAGTGTCCTGTCTAGGGGGAGTCAAAGACTCTCATCCGCTTAACACTAGATAAGCGCCCGCCCTATGAGCCATTTGGGCTCGAGAAAGGATTTAGCTAGCTAGCTCAGGCGCGTGGCCGGGTTTGTTAACAGAAGTCGTGTTTATCTCGCAGATTAATTATTTTTCTGAAAATTATTTGGTTGATGCTATAGAATAATCGGAATTTAAAGCAATTTTATAGAAATTCGTATATATAATTCAGAAGTCGTACATCAAACGAAATTTGCCTGTTTCCGTTTGTTTATAACGCTTCAGAGCCGACGCGTTTTGGTTTTATTCCTTCATCGAGGCTCTTCACAGCCTAATTGATTGGGCCTAATTTTACCCTTCACTGATTTTTGTTCGTAATTGCATGATTGTAGTTTAGTTTAGTGATGCTGTACAATGACTAATTAATTGGTTTTAACCCAAAATTTCTGAGATTGAAGTTACTAGCTAACAAGCTTTATAAAGATGTCTTAGACAATTTGTGAACAGGAATGATAATGGTCTGTCGTATTTTCAACTTCAACCTGTGCGTTTGTTCAATCCACCTAGTTGTGTATAGTGTTAAGTTTCCAGAAAATTTCGCGCGCTCTTAGTAGTTCTTTTGCTTATTTGTGTTCATTGTTGTCGACTTGATTTGTTCTTATTGCAATAGTTAAGCTGTTTCTTTATAGTTTGTGTCTCTATCGAAATACAAAAGATATCGAGTTTTGCATTTCAAAACTAGTCGAGAGCCACCTTTTGACGCAACACTTGCCACAAGCGTTTGAGTGAAGCAACTCTACAGTGACAAGTTCATAAAAAAGGTTGTGTGTTTTAGAGCATGTTCTTCGTAACTGAATTTTCACACGGTTAAGTTATCAATTATCATTTAAGTTAATTTAAACTACTTTTTGGCACTGGCGGCTTAAAAACATGAAAATCTACGAGTCTCGTTGCTCTGAATAAGCATTTATTGAGCATATCGAAATTTAAGACTTGAAAATGTTGGCATGTCTCATTCAAGCTCGCAACCTCTGCTACGCTATAAACGAGTCATCTTTTATTTTTCAAAATGCTTCTTTTTTGAGTGGGAAAACCTTAAACTCAGATTTTAGGTTGTTCAAGATAATAGCCCAATTTGAAATATTTTGTTCTTATGCATATTTTGGGATACGGCAGCTAGATTCGGTACATCTTGTGTTGCTATTTCCAGGAAGGAAAACAAGCTTTCTGTGGGTTTTACTTATGACAGAGTATGCACACATGTTGTTAAGGTAATAGAGCAGCATGTTCGTGTCCGCGTGAATAAATTGTCTTTACGTGCAAGTACTTTCCCTTTAAAAAGCTCTAGACACCAAAACAGAATAACACGTATAAACTCATCCATATGCAAAGAATTACGTCAAAACCCATAACCAAGTTCACACTATCAACAAGCAGTTTCCTCCTACCTTAGCGAGGTTATGGTTTAATTTTTCGATGTCCTGTGGCCCAGTAACTTGGCCTTGTTTAGTGGTGCAAAGTTTGAAAACATTCAGCTTCGATCCAGATTTACCGGCGTCGATCAAAACTGCATATTTGAATGGGCAACATGTACACAAGCCCAAGAGCCCAAGTATAACAGGAACGAGTACCGCAAAAAACCTTGTAAAACATTTTCCAGCTGTCTGAGCAAGGTAAAATACAAATGAAATCTTCGGTAATGTTAACTTTTAGACGGACATATCAGAGGTTTCACAAGACGTTTAAATACCAGTCAAGTGTGTATACACGTTAAAAACAGTCAACAAAGCGCAATTTCTATAGCTAAGTTGTCGTTACTTAAAAACGTTTTTCTAATTATAACTAAGGGGGCTGAGATATACTTTTTTTAAGCGAAGCTGTTTGATATTCATTTTCTCTGTCGATTAAACGAGATGTATTCAAACATAGTACCCTAATATGATATAAGTAAAACAACGCATTCTCTTTAGTAGAAGAAACATAAAACCAAACTTGTAACCGCAAGAAAAATGATAGAATAGATAGTAATTGTAGTTGGTCTCAATACGGGCAACTCTAAACCATCCAACAGCCCAGATCTTAAACGTAAAAATGAGAAAAATGCTAACATAATTTGTTTTTGTCAACCCCTTCAGGACGGCAGCAGTAAGTCTTGTTCTTCAGGGAGTGAGAACGTTTAACCCTATCAGCCAAGGCCAGTATTTCAACATATTGCTTCACCTTAGCACATATAAGTTAGTACACAATATTTACTTTGTATTTGTATTTCTATTCTAACCTTTGTATTCATAGCCTTTTGAAGTATTTCTCTGGGTGACTGGCCTTGTCTGAAATGTCGAGCTAAGTGCAGGGATCCCTACATACACTTTGCGACCTGAGTTGTGCAGTGCTACGTATGAGAGTGAATATAGAATTACTGCTAGACTCGTCTAAAAATAATTTTAGGAACAAACAAAAAGAACAGAAAAAAACACACAAAAAAAAAATCAATAATGAGATAAACGAACAGAACAAACAATGAAAATTGTGGAGGCGATTGAAAACTCCCTAGCTGATGTAAATTATCAGTGGCAAAGCACAAGTGTAGAGGAAGGTTTCTAGATTAGTACGACTCCTTTGCTGACCTTCTGAGTTGCCCAGAGAATCCGCCCAAAAGTTATGAATACAAAGGTTAAAATAGAGATACAAATGATCCGATGATTTTCGGTCGTTCTCACTCTGGAACAAGGTAAAGAAATCGGACTTTTAGTCTGGAACAGGATTGCTACACAAATAAAGTGACGATCGAACTGACTTAACCTTAAAAAACAACATTGTATTAAAATTAGTTTAAATTACACGCATCCTAGCAGGAATTCTAAATCATTTGTAATATGAGGCTGCAAAAGCCTTCATTGGGTTTTTTGATCTGATGAATTTTAGTCGACTTCTAATATAAGAAACGTTTTGTTTGGTCGCCGCTCCTTGAATAAGTAGGCTATAAACTCGCCATTATTTCTTGTCACATTTTAATAGCAGTTTAAAGATCATTGTCACGTTCAAACTAGAAACTGCCTTTAGATACTTGATAATTCCCAAAGATTACGGTTTGTGTGAGGTATGTTTAAAAACTCGCAATTCTAGGATCCTAAGCGGCTGAAAACGCTACAAACCATATTTCTGTTTATAATCAATTACAATTTTACTGACAACCGAAAATTTCATTGGCAACTGACAAACGGCCGAAAAAAGTCAATAACAACTGACAAATGACCAAAAATTTTACAGACAACTGATATTTCGAGCCCTAACCCCCCGCTCTTACTCAGACCCTCAACAAAGAGTGCAACAATAGAAAATCAATTGATCCCGATTGAATGAAATTCGTTCTACAGACTACTCGCGATTACACTGCAAACACTGCCTAGTTAAACTAAATTAATTTTGCCCCTTCAACTAATAAATAATTTGTCAAAACATAAACCAAATATAATTGGCCAACTAAACCAAAAGAAAATGGTCATTCTGACCATTTCGTTTTTGTCAAATTTGAATGACCAGTTTCACCAACATATGTTGGTCAAAACAACAAACTTTTCAGAGTTAAATAACAATTAAAGTTTGGTTGTTGTATCCGTTACTTCATTAGTTTCAAAAATTTTCAATCAAATGCAATTGGTCAAGTAAACCATTATGTGTTGGTAAAGCAACAAACTCAATATCGCACTACGCTATAAAAACATAATCGATAACGACATATTAACTTCAGAAAAGTTTTTTGTTGTCTTATAATTTCCGCTTAGAAATTAAGGGGATTAACAAGCAATTATAAATTGGTTATTTTAAGAGGTCTTGTTTTGACCAGTATAATTAATGGAATACAACTCGTTCTTAACCACAAAATTGGTCACTGGCGCATTATTTTGACCAGTTGATTTGGTTGCAATGACCAATTTTTTTGGTGAAAGCGATCGATTGGTTTGGTTGCTCTTGACCAATTGCAGTTGATTAAAACAACCAAATCTGGGTTAAGACTACCAGATTTCTATTAGTTAAAATGTGACCAATACAACTCGGTTAAAATAACTCAATCGAAACGGTTAATGTGACCAAAAAAGGTAGTCACCTCTAACTCAAACTTTAACCATTTTTTGGTGGGAATAAACAGCCAGTTTTTGACAGTGTAAGGTTTGTTGCTGATTGTCGTAATTAACTATAGTTAAAGACTAAAATGTCAACGCGTCCATTGTTTTGCATCAGCTTAACATAACTTCAGGGGGTTATGAAGAGCTTTAACCTTCAAACATAAAAAATAATGATAAGATGTCAAAAAGCTTATCTAACCGTCAACCAAGAAAATTGTGTTTCCCCTCTGAGAACGCCCATTTGCGCCATTTACTTACAACTTCCACATGTACAAAACTCTTACCGAGCTTTTGAGCGTTGTCTTGTTCAGGAGCCAGTAAAGACCGTGTGTCTGTGAATGTCAAGATGATTTCTTTAATAACTTAACAAAAGGTGTGTGCTTGCACTGTAAGTGTCTCACCTGTTGTATCAGACTTCGAAGTAACTGGCGTGAAGGGATTACGTAAACGCATTCAAGAACTGGCACAGCTACAGCAGGAGGACAAGTAACGGGTATGAAGCTTGATCATTGTGTTTTCCCAAGGTTCTGATAATATAGCCAAGCTTAGTTTTGTTTGTTTTTATGAATAACATTTCGTTTGGCCATAGAAATTCGTAACGTTTTTCACTTACCCCTTATTGTTGAAAACTTGTGTGTTTATAATAATTCATGAAGGCATAACACTTGTGGTTACAGCACAGCTAATAAATGTGATCATACTGAGAACAATGCAAGAGGCAGTAACGCTGCGGGGTTGTTTGTAGCCGTTAGAAAGCAAATCAATTAGCAGGTTTTAAGCTTGTTAAACATGTCTTTGCTAAGGTTCTCAGTGTTAAAGTAGCCCAAGTTTAAAAGATTTTCTCTGTCCTTTTAAAGCATATTAGTAAAAATGTATTGGTGATTATCGAAAATGGCTCGCGCTGATTGGTTGAGAACTTTGGTCTCTCTCGCTATAACCGCTGCTAAGTGATTATAGCAAAAATGACTTTTAGTTTTCAAAATGGCGGCCAATGTTGTTCATGTTTCGAAGTCGCATATTGAGAAAATGCGGTACCGCAAAAGACAAAAGATACTACAAAATTTGGAGTCAAGCTATTCAAAGGTATAGGTAAAATAAGCAAAACATTTATTTTCAGGAAATACGCAACAAAAAGTCAAGGCTCTATTAAAGTCTGGGCGGCGCTTCTAAGGTGCCTGTCGAGGGCGGCTCGGATCGATAGCAAGTTTCTTTTCTTGTAACAGCTACAAACAAGCTTAAAACCTGCTGACTGATTTGCTCTCTAACGACTGCTAACAACCCCACAGGGTTACTGCCTCTTGCATTGTTCTCAATATGGTATTAACTGGTGATCACATTGATTAGCTGTGCCGTAATCACAAGTGTTATGCCTTCATGGTTTACTATACACATAAATTTCGAACAGGAAGTGGTAATGGAAAACGTTTTTCGCCACTGTAAGTTCAAACGATATTATGCGTCTCCCATAGAAAAACTGACGGCAGCTGTTACAAGAAAACAAGCTTGCTATCGATCTGAGTCGCCCTCGACAGGCACCTAGAGGCGCCGTCCATGCCAAATATTTTTTTTTCCAAAAATTTGCTATTTTTGCTTCATTTTCTATTTATTATTATATTTTATATTATTATTATTTAACTTTCTCTAATAACCAGTGCAATGGCACTAGAACAATTAGTCACATCAGGCTCTGTGAATATCGTTGCAATCACCTTGATTTCGTCTCGGTGACTATTTGTCAATATACACGTCGCCTTCGGTGACTAATTATTAGATATCATTTGGCGAGAGAGAGTTCCGAGAGACTTTTCCCATTATCTCTTCCTGCTGAAAGTTTGTGTGTATAGTAAATCAAAAAGACAAAATACTTGTGATTTATCTCACAATGAGTCAACGTGCTCACCAGCAACCCCA
Organism: Hydrozoanthus tunicans; assembly: GCA_026413305.1. Taxonomy (NCBI): domain Eukaryota; kingdom Metazoa; phylum Cnidaria; class Anthozoa; order Zoantharia; family Hydrozoanthidae; genus Hydrozoanthus; species Hydrozoanthus tunicans. The sequence goes on from JAOBAT010146440.1 coordinate 8,452, forward strand.
TACTGAGAACATTGCAAGTGGCAGTAACCCTCTCGGGTTGTTAGTGGTTCTTCAAGTAAACTACAATAAGCTTGATCATTGTGATTTTGCCAAGGCTATGCTAAAGTAGTTTAACTTTGCTTTGTTCTGTTCTTATGGTTAACATCATTTGGGCTTGGAGTTGCGAAAATTGTTTTCCGTTACCTTCTCCTGTTCAAAGATGATTTTCAGTTTTCAAAATGGCGGCCAATGTTGTTTAGGTTTTGGAGTCGCAAAAGACAAAAGATACTACAAAATTTGGAGTCAAGCTATTCAAAGGTATAGGTAAAATAATCAAAAACGTTCTATATCCGAGTCACCCTCGACAGGCACCTTGAAGTGCCGCCCATGCCAAAAATTTTTTTTTCGAAAAATGGGCTATTTTTACTTTACTTTCTTTATTTGGATTATTTTATTTTCTGTAATAACCAGTGCAATGGTACTAGAATAATTAGTCACATCAGGCTCTGTGAATATCGTGATAATCACCTTGATTTCGTCTCGGAGAGTTCCGAGAGACGTTTACCATTACCTCTTCCTCTTGAAAAGTTGTGTGTATTGTAAATAAAGACGACAAAACACTTGTGATTACGCACATTGAGTCAATGTGCTCACCAGCAGTCCCATACTGAGAACAATGCAAGGGGTAATAACCCTGCCGGGTTGATATAGTGGTTGTTAGAGAGCCAATCAAGTAACGGGATTTAAGCTTGATTATCTTATTTTTCCTAATGTTCTGTAAAAGTAGCCAAACTTAGCTTATATCTGTTCTTATACATCGATCGTGTTGTTAGAGGTTAATTTTTTTGGTTGAAATAAGCTGTGAACTCAGCTTAAAGGGACGCATGGGGCCTGGGGGAGCGGTTAGAGGTTGTCATACGAAAAACGAAGATTCTAAGGAGGTTATAGAACATCAAAGTTTGAATTCTATGGACACAGTTGTTCAAAGAGCAAAAGCTATCGGAGTGACGAGTTGCTTCGAATTTGACTTCCTCGGACACGGGGTACTAATCCATTGCATGTTAGTCACCAACAGAACTTGTCCTCATTAGCGACTGGAAGAAGTCCGTTAAAGTGACACAACACAGCGGTATGATTGGGCTCGAACACGCAAGGTAAAGAACCGCTCAAGATCGGTGGCCCCACTGCCGGAACTGAGCATGCGCTGCTGCCGTGCAAAGAACAATAAGTCTTAACCAGCTAAAAATCGCCAACCATCAAGTGAAATTCAATTGCCTGCATCGTTTTGATAATTGCTTTGGGTGCTGCTGTCCGCAATAAATCGAACCAACTCTAACTAGGCAGATGAAATTATAAAGTTTATGCAAAAGGTTAAGCATAGGAAAATTATTTACTTGTGTTTTAGATCGAATTAAGAACTATAGATTATGTTTGCTCAAGAGGCTTACTTTATCCTTCTCAAATAGGTTTTATGAATGAACATAGAACCTCGGATCACACTTTTACTCTTCGTACTTAATTGAAAAGCAGGTAAAAAAGTAGTATTGTTTTGTAAAGTTAAACATGCACATTTTCTTTTGATGGCCAGAAAAACGTTAAAAAAAACTCTTCCCTCGACTGTGTGCGGGTTCTGGTTATGTTTTGGTTTCAAATAAATTTAAAAAAATTCCCTCTGAGGTTGAGCCGTAAAGATGTCTGTGAAAGCCTCTCGCTTCTTACCTTGTCATTTTTTATTTACGGAGGGGGAAAGTTATCTCAAACCAAACGAAACTCGCTGAAACTCAACCAGGGAGCTAGGAATTGTATCAAAAAGACACCACGCAAGTTTTAAGACATTTGTTATCATTCAAGATTTATCATAGTCCAAAATAATGTATAGTAAATTACAGTAAGCTACACAACTTCAGCTTGGGCTACCTGTGATCTATGAACATGAGATAAAGCGCTGCCCTGGTTTGAGCAGGGTGTAGACTAGAAACACTCGAGAGTCGAACTTTCAGTATCAGAGTATCTAAAGACAACGGAACATTAAAAAAAGCAAAGTTTGTTAAAGGCCTTTGCGTGCCTTACGAACAAAACTTTGTCACACAATTGCTGTTTTATGTCTGCCTACTAATTCAACCCCAAGCTGGACAAATCTTAAGCCCCTCTAGAATTCTGAATCTAACATAAGTGAGAGCGAGGACAGATATCCTTCAAAGAGGTGGCCTGCCCTAATTATTTTTTGTTGAGTACAACTTGTTGATTTGCAACGGAACAATTTTATGATATTTAGTATCGTTATTTTTAAAAGGCGGTCTTATATTCTTAATCAGCTATAGCAAGTTAAATGCCAAAAAGGCAGTTTTGTTAAATTGAAAACTTCTTCTACAACGAAGACTTAATAGTTGATTCAATTTCAGCTCTAATCGTTGAAAATAACTTTTTTACCAAAATATCTACTTAAGCTCATCCAAACAAAGGGCTATACGTCAGTACTTATAGCACTGTGTAGTATCGTCTATCCAGGAGTTAGATAATAAGATAGTCCTGAACTTGAATACACTGGATAAATTCAGAGAAAGTTTCTATAAGCTTTCGAACTGTGCTGAGTCCTTAATCACATGACTGGTTGTGACGTCAACTCCGGAAGTCTGGGGCGGGAAATTCGAACTTCGACGAGGGTGGGGGGGGGGGGGGGGGGGGGG
>JAOBAT010146451.1:0-11116 GCA_026413305.1 Hydrozoanthus tunicans
TCAATCTTCAATACTTGTAATTTCGAGCGGATAATAAAATTCACCGGACATTGTTTTGACTTTTGAAGTCCGTAACTGGAAATTTGGTTATTGACCGAAAATCAGAGTTGCCATTTAATAAGTATTCATAATTCCTTGCGCATAAACGCCTAAAATTTCCAATAAAAACGCATAGAAAGAATTTGTAAACTTCAATCTGACACGCATAATGTTATAAGTACCAACTGTTACCTTCCCTTGGTTTCTTTTGGCGGTTTGAAGTTCGCAATGCGTTGTGGTAATATGTACAACCGCCATAAATTTTCCTGTCGTTCATTTGAAATGGATCGTAATTTGGTTGGTTTAAGCTCACAGAAATTTAGAACAAGCTAGTTAAAGCTACTGATTAAAAAGTGGAAAGTTAAAATCAGAAGTAATTAAGTGGCATTGACAGCCGTGTAAATGATTTTAAACAGTGAAATACGTAGTTAGATTGTAGTACGTGCAACTGATTTGCAATACTTACAGTAATTTGTGTCGGTAAAAACCCCGATATAACCAGCCCCGTTGTAACGAAATCCCTGGTGTAACGAACCAAATATTTATGTCCTGAGGCCGGTTTTACCCTCTATTAACGAAGTTCACAATACAAGGACAAGTTTTTTGACATACTTCATTAGAAATTTCCATTTTTGGTACCGTCTTGACTTTACTGTTGATGTATGTTTTACGAGTTCCATTCATTTAATGTTCGGGGAAAAAAGTGAAGTTAAAACATTCGTTCTTGTCCTTAAAAAATTAACGTTATTATATAAAAAGTAAGGTATGTACTTTCTGCCTGACAACAAAACTTGCATTTCAGGACCATTCATCTAATGGCGCCGCAACTGCTGCAACATTTGCACACGAAATGGGTCACAACTTTGGACTGCAGCACGACCAAGACTGTAAGTACAATGCCACTAAATGACACAGTACTCTATGGCTGTTTGATTGAATCTTACCTCGGGCCGAGCTGTACTGTCCTTAAATCTCACGACCAAACTCCAAGCTTTCCCCGTAGTTCACTAGGTTAGAGCGACATCGGTCTGTTTAGTAAGCCGTGGGTTCGAATCCCAGCAAGGTCAGAGATTTCTTCTCTTTCCTTTGTGTGGGTTTATGGGATTCTTTGTTGATGCTTTAGATCAGTGAAACTTGGATTATACCCCGTTCCAGGGGTAAGGCCTCACTCGAACCTATATATGTTGTATTTACGCATATACCACTCGAGGACAACACACTTTGTATATTTATTTCCCTGAAAGTTTAACAATTGCTCCGCAGCCTGATTAACTTTTCCCAAGAATTTCTGTGATACTTAATTTGTGCTGCCTTCTGTGAGTATTTGAAATTGTGTAAGCGAGCTTATGACAACGAAAACAGTTCGTGCGCTTGCTGCTCTCCATAACCTACGTCATACGTTACCTTCGTTTACCGCTGACAAGTCGACAAGTGCTCAGTGACCCAAAACGACCCGAAACATGCACATCCAAACTAGAGTTTCTCGGAAAATCAGCATGACACAAGAAAAAACTTTAGATATGTTCTCAACACCTTGAAGGATTTCATTTAAAATGTTGATTTTAGAGTTCAGTTCCCCTTTTAAACTGCTTAGCATCCCTGTTTTTTACGCATACTCTTTCCAAGCTTTCATTTAACATCCGATTCTATTGGGTAAAACCTGACATCTATGTAGTTGTACAAATAAGCTGAAAAAATGTGTTTTTTGGCCGATAGGCGAACAAACTGGGGCGAAAAACTGATAACGTTGCCTTAGACTATTGTGGCTTTGCTAACGACGACTCATGTTGCAAGCAATGTGAGAAAAATCAAGATGGCGGTTATGGCGGACGAAAAGCGTTTTTTGAAAGTGGGATCTAAGTTTGCAGAATCGGACATGATAGTTCCGAATAAACGAGTTCCGATTTACCTCAGAGAGCGAACATTTAGACTAAATGTGTGAAACTTTCAAGCTCGCGAATATAATGCGCCCTGTGGGAAGGAACAGTGGCCTACAGCAACGTCTCATCTATTGACTCGCCCCAGGTCCTAACTGCCTCGGGCGATTTTTGTAATGATAAATACATAAAAATCTTTAAAATATTGGGATCTGTCTAAAGAGACACACTTTTCGCGGGACCATTTTTGTTGATCTTTCTAGTTTGCGCCAAAATTGTTTCAAAATAATGGTGATATGCACTTTGAAGGTAGTAAATAAAACTGCCTCTTAGTGGCGTAGTCATCTCGAGACACGCATACTAAAACGCAGTTTTATTGGAGGATTTCAACCATTGTTATTAACAGGGACCTTTAGCAACAAGGGCGCAAACGCCGAAGAGTCCGACGACAGCGGCAGAGAACAATAGTGAATACCCGTATGTTGGAAAGAACCATGCCGGCACACTCGGTTTTGACTACGAGAACGACCTGTAGAAAGTTTTGTCAATCTTCACTTACCTTTTAGAAAATCATTTTCATAGTTTTTGTATTCGCAACTCACAAGGCGCAAGTCGAACAAAGAGAAAGCAAACGTGATCGAAAGGGGCAAGCAAGAAGCGTGTTTTCTTTTTAAAAGCCGTAGTCGTCGATATTACTGTCCTCGTTGCTAAAGGTCCATAATAAAACAACTACTACTTGATTGGTGCTTGAGTCAAAGATTTCTTTGTTTCATGCCTCGAAGGTGTTTCGATTTTAGAAGGTTTGTTTGTAAGCATTACGTCATGCAGCTGAAGTCCACCTCTAGCAGCGTGACTTAGTAGCAATAAGCTTGTAACAACACTTACGTGCCTTTTCATATGTTTTTGGCTTAGATAAAAGGGATGACTGTAATTGTAACAAAGATTCAGGATGTATTATGTCAAGCGTTGCAAAGTAAGTATGCCAAAACTAAGTGCGTTTTTTAAGCCTTGAGCTAAAATTGAATGGGTCACCTACGTTAGCATATCCTATACCTCGTTAGATGGCCTTTGCAACCAGCAGGGTTGTCTCGATAGTGTAGTGGTATCATATTCGGACATGAAACCGAGGGACGTGGGTTCGAGTCCCTCTGGAGGCATAACATCTTTTTTTCTAAAGACGTTTTTCCGTTATTACAAGTCACCGTTTCTTGTTCTGGTTATCAAATGGATTTGGAGTGCAGATTGGGATTAATTAGCACAAGTAAACATTTAAAAGACTAATTAGTACTAGTTTAAAATTGAACGAACGAAGCGAGTTCAGTTGAAATGTTGTCTTTGAAATGTTTACGAGTGAGATCAATCCAATCCGTTTGATTAGTTGATTTATAATGAAATGATATGTATTTAAAAGCGCTTTGAAAGTGAGAGACGTGACTGGTTCATACTCCGTTTCGTTTTGTTTTGTTACACGTAAGACTATCCAAAGTTCTTTCGAGTTTGAAAACCTTTTAAATCTATGGAAACACTCGGAAGTCTTCGGAAACGGTTTAAAAACTCTTTCTGCAAGGCAGTTTTATGATTTTTATGATTTTAAGTTTTTGCATAGTCTTCGGAAATATTCGAAAATTTACCAAAATGGCTAGAATACGTTCCTAAGGCATTTTAAATTTCTTTTTAAAAGTTTTCGGAAAATCTTTGAAAAACTCTGGATGTATACCAGCGTCCAGTCAGCTGTTTGCATAAAAAGTGTTAAGAACTAAAATGTATTAACCTGTTTCTTGTAGATATGAACCAGCAACAGAATGGTCTCGATGCAGTCGTGAAGAACTTGGAAAAATGTTCAAGAGAGGGTTGGATTCCTGCTTGTTCAATCTGCCAAGAAGGGTAGGTCATTCCCAGTAGAGAACTAAACAATAAGCCCTTCCCCACACAAACTGTGCCATTAAAAACCAACTATTTTGATTACCGTAAAAGCTCTAAATAAGCAACCCGAGGGACCTATTTAATTCTTGATCTTCCAGATGGAGAGCTTCTTAGAGAAGGGGGGTTATTAGAGACAGGGGAAAGGGGGGTGGGTTATTTAAAAGTTGTAGGTAGCCAACGACAGTAACATAACATTTAGTATGAAATATCAAATAGTTTAACTCTGTGTTTTCTGGCGATACATTATGATGAACACTATACTGAAACAGATACAAGAGTTATAATTTAAGAAACGATTGTTCTTGTAAATGTCAATTTGTAAGGCAATGATGGTGGAACAATTACTGAAGTAGTTTGATTGAGAGAAGTGCACCAAGCGATGAAGGGAGGGGAGCTTATTAGGGAGAGGGTTGAAACTTGTAGCTCTAGATGGGGGAATTGAGAATTGAGGGGAGAGGGGTTGATTACGGTAAGCATAGTTTACGCTACCCCTCAAGTTCCCGGAAGTCTTCCAGGGCCCTGGAAAACTCCTAGAAAAACAGTTAATTTCCCTGGAATACTCCTGCAAAACAGTTAATTGCCCTGGAGTACTCCTGGAAAAACAGTTAATTTCCCTGGAATACTCCTGCAAAACAGTTAATTTCCCTGGAATACTCCTGGAAAATAGTTAATTTCCCTGGAATACTCCTGGAATTTTGTTGATAATATTTCAACTCTATTACAAACAAACCAAAACCTACTGAAGCATCTTACTCGCAATTGTACGTTTTGGATTTAGACTAAATTTTAGGAACTTTGGGACCGTTCATGTTTCTACAAAAGTCTTCATGCTACATGTAAATGTTTCATAATGAGACAATTGATTAATATACTGTCAAGTCCCTGCTACTGTGGTAGATTTAAAGTTAAAGTTGATGGACTCCTGGAAATTTGTTTTCGTCAATCAGTACGAACGATGGTTAAGTCTGGTTATCAGGCATCTGTGGGACATTCTCATGTCATTTTCTGTCCAAGTTTGGTTTTTTAACCTGTTGAAATCTTTTAACCTTTTTTATTTCTTTACGTGACCAGGTAAGTCTATCTAAATTTGCCAAAACAGCCCTAGAATATACCTCCTAATAAATGCCAATTGATACAGATGTCTCAAATATACACATAACTCATGTTTGAATGCTAATACAGATGTCAGGTTTTCCGTGACTCTGGTGTCAAATGAAAGCTCAGAATGAGTATTTTTTTGTCAAACATGCGTTAAAATAGGGTTGATATACACTGAGAAAGTTAAGGGTTGGCTCTTGCACATCCATTTAAGATTTTAAATTTGATTTGATAAACTTTCTTTTAGTTGTACGGAGACGCTGTATGTGGCAATGGGTTTAAAGAAGAAGGAGAAGAATGTGACTGCGGAACGTTAGAGGTATTTAACTGCATTTGACTGGTTGCTTTATGTATTATTGGTGTATATCAAGTTTCAGCTTATTAAAGGTTTCTATGTAGAACATTTACCTGTGAGTATTGTAATATAATGTATTATTTTACATGTTCAAATTAGTTTTAGATAAAAAAATACGACGGCGAACTAAAACTTGCAGGTTTTCAGCAGCTGCTTAAAATGTTAGAATGAATAACACCAATCATTTCTAATCTTCAAGACAAGCAAAATGAATGGCCACATTATAGGGTTTCAAGAAGTGGTTCAAAAGTTAGAATGAATAGCACCACTCGTTTCTACTCTTCAAGACAAGCAAAATGAATGGTCACTTTATAGGGTTTTAAGAAGTGGTTCAAAAGTTAGAATGAATTGTTTCTACTGATCAAGAAACGCTAAACCAATGATCACTTGTTTGTGGGGCTTAATTATAATGAACATTACCTATGTATCACTTTTCTCCTGAAGTTAAGAAATTATCATTTGCTCTATTGTCTTCATTTGGGACATTTGTTCTTGTCCTAGGAGTGCAAAAAGTACACCGACAATTGCTGTAATGCAACAACTTGCAAGTTGCATTCTTATGCAGAATGCAGTGAAGGAGCTTGTTGCGACAAATGCAAGGTATGGAATTTTTCTTTCTGTGCTACTTCCGCTCTTACCCGTGTTTTCTCAACTTGTTAAACTACAAAACATGATTGGAGTATCTTTTCAGGTATTTTCAAAAAATTTCAAGCAGTATCTTTTTATTCCTTTACATGAAAAGGTAAGTCTATCTAAAATTACCAAAACAGCACAAGAATATGCCTCTTAAAATATACACCGCAACATTTTATTTTAGAAGTTTATTCTACTTATAAAGCTTTTTTGGCAAATTAGGATAGACTTACCTGGTCACATAAAAGATCAAAACAGAAATTGCTTGAAACTTTGTTAATGCATGTACCCAGCACAAAGTTGAGGACGATTAAACACATTTGAGTCAGGGTTTTAGAAAACTTGTTTTTCGTGTTGTAATTGGATACGGGGTGTTTTCACGACCATTTTCAAGACGAGATTTAAGGCCTCAGAAAAATTCAGTGTTATGAGCAACCAGAGACAAGGACTCCAATTGATAATAAATCCGATAGTGATTAATTTTAAAACATTCAGGGGAAGTATCATGCTAGTTTGGCAAGGTCCGTCACGTAAAAGAATAAAGAAGTGAAAGATTTGTTTGTAACATTGAAAAATAGAAATTACAAAAATGAGGAGGGTTGAATACATTATTTGGAGTCAGGATATTTGAAAACTTGAAAATAGACTGAAAATGCAGAAATAGAGAAAACTTCAAAAGAAGCATCAGCGGACTTTATCAATTCTGGTGGGAACAATTGAAGTTTATCCAGCCTGATATTTGGACCTAGAATCCAATGTTTTGCAGTTATACAGCTGTCTGTATAAATAGGTTGAGTTGACTGAGATTGACCTGTTTTACTTGAACAAAATTGAGAAACTCTCCAGCGGCCGCCTATTTAACAACAAGTCTAGAAAAAAATGGGCATTGTTAATACCAGAACGTACTCTCTAGAGGACACATGGCAATCGTGATACCTGAACTTACTCTCTAGTGGACATATTGCATTCATAATATCTGAACTAAACTAACGCAAACTGAGTTTGTGTGTCTTTTTATCTTTAACAGACTTGAATACTAAAAAGTTAATGAAGCTCTTGAGCAGAAATTGACTTTTGACATTTGACTTTTGACAGCCGTAAAATACTTTACTAGTTAGATCTAGTATTACTTTCAGGAGCAACGTTTTTTAAAAATTGGGTCGAAGATACAAGAAGCAAGGGGTCGCGTTCAACCCACTTCCACCCCTTAGATATTCTGGAGTGCAGTATTTAAACAAGGCATTTACTTCTATTTACTTTGTATCGCAGTTGAAGCCATCTGGTGCACAGTGCCGAGAGAAGATGAACCGTTGTGATGTACCCGAGTACTGCAATGGAAAATCAGAACTTGTAAGAAACACATTGTGTTTACTAGCCGTAAATGAGTGTTGTCAACAATAGGCCTTTTGCAGCAAGTGATCACATGGTACAATCAACGATATTCTGGTGGGCAAAGGAATGCCACAGATTCGACTAGGAAATGTAAAACAAGAAAAATTACGCGTTTCTAGTTAATTGTAATGTTTGTGACATTTCTTTGTTTACCAGAATTTCTTTGTTTGTACCATGTGAAAACTTGCGGTAAAAGGCTCATTTTATTGTTTCAGTGTGCAACTGTTTCGGTTTTAGTTTTGGTTTTATAACATTTTGACTCAAGGAGTCACAGGAGAACAGGCAATTGGAATCGAGGTCCCTTTGAGGTCCCCTTCGAGGTCCCCTTTGAGGTCCCTTTGAGGTCCCCTTCGAGGTCCCCTTTGAGGTCCCTTTGAGGTCCCCTTCGAGGTCCCTTTGAGGTCCCCTTCGAGGTCCCTTTGAGGTCCCCTTCAAGGTCCCCTTCGAGGTCCCTTTGAGGTCCCCTTCGAGGTCCCCTTCGAGGTCCCTTTGAGGTTCCCTTCAAGGTCCCTTTGAGGTCCCCTTCAAGGTCCCTTCGAGGTCCCCTTCGAGGTCCCCTTCGAGTCTTGCCACCGGTTTACGGTTTAACGTCCTTATCCGAGAAGACGCGTGATCAATCCATTTTCATGTTTTGTAGCAAAGGCAGCACTTTCTCCTCAGTTTTTTAAGACCCTGAGTCAAGGTCCGGCACCGGGAATCGAACCCGGGCCTCCCGTACAACAGACTAGCATCTTACCAACTAGACTAACCAGGCAGCTGTACCAGTTAATGTTTGACTTAAATTTCTATTTTGTTTTTGTCGTTTTGATGTTAGTGTCCAGAAAATGTGTTCGTGCAGAATGGCTGGCCTTGTGGAGATGGATACTGTTTCAATGGGCGTTGTCCAACCAAAAACCAACAGTGTGAAGATTTATGGGGGAAAGGTGAGAAATAGACACCTTAGTAAGTAAAGTAGGAATGACTTCTCTATAGCGTTTGGCAGAGTGACCAAAATTGTCTTCTCGCCCAGTTTCATAACAAAAAGCTTTGCACATTACGAAAAACCCGAAAAAAAGGTTAATTGTATAACTCATTATCAAATTACTGGTAGAGTGAGTCTTGGATATATAGTTGAAGAAGAAATTGTTGATTCACAAGTTGAAAGCTCGGAAAAAAAATCACTGACGGGAATTGAACCCGCAACCCTCTGATTACCAGTCAGATGCTCTACCACTGAGTTGCAGAGACTCACATGGGGAGCCGAGTCACTGGTTATGTCCTTGTCTATTCCTGCTTGACATACGTCTCGTCTCATATATAACTCGATGTTAAGTGTACCGTTCTGTTCGGTGGCAGGTATTTGAACTATAAATTACTTGAAACAGAATTTGCCTTACTGCTGGAAACAAGAATGTTATGAAGACTTTGGAAAACATTTTAGAGTTTAGAAGTCTCTTTCAAGGCTTAGTCGTGATTCGAGTCATTCTAAATTGCCTTGATAAAGGAACGTTATTTAATTAGATGTTCCCTGTTTTAAGATTATTTTAAATTAAAAAAGAGCAAAGTAAAGAACAACGGAGTTTTAATATTTGAAGCTTTTCGCATTATAAAATATTCATTCATTTTTTGTTATTGGGGGGTTTTTAACTTACTCCGTTGTTACAAGACAGTAGCACTTACTGTTATCCATATCTTGCTGCAGTTTGTTTATCTAAGTTTTCAACCATTCAAGCCATACTATAATTAAAACTATTAGTTCTTCTGCCTGATGATCGAGGTATTGGTAAAGTAACTCTTATAGGTGCTAAATTGTTTGAATTAACACGATGTGAATTTGATCAATTAACTGGTTGTGTCCGCGAGTTGACAGCGACGCTTTTTTTGCATAGTAATAAAGAAGAGCCATAAAAGCACATTGCCTTCCCCTTGAAAGCTCGTTGAAGCTTTCGGATGCTTGATTAATGCTTCCTTGCTGTGAATTTGATGCTTTATTCATATCTTTGTTTAACCTTTCTCTCGAAGTCGATCGCACACACAAGTATTGCACAAGTATTCGACAAAGGAAACCAACAAACAAACCTTACGCAGAAGCTGGTTGGCCTACAGTGGTCGAACCAACCATATATGGAACACCAGACATACCGGAAGCAAAAACCCATGAGTTTACTCCTCTGATTGGCTTTGAGAGACCGAACCAACCATATATGGAAAATGAATGGAAAACCGAAAATAAATATCGACTTTTTCAACCGGAATAGAGACTGCTGCTGTCGCTATCGCTCCGGCAGCAATGACATGTTGCTGTAGAAAGAAATGCATTTTGAAGCGCATCATTTGAACAATGAACCATATTGAAGACGAAAGTATTGCGGACTTTTTACTTATATTTATTTTTTTATATTTTATGGCAATTTTGAAGTAGAGTGAATTTTTTCCCTTCTCCCTTTTGTTGTCTATATAGTATTTTAAGCATTATACAAAAAGGATTCTTTTCATAATTTTGTTATTACTAACAGTATCTTTGGTGTTTGTAAACGAATTTCGCAGGCGCCCGAAATGCCGAACCCATTTGCTATACTGTGAATAGACGTGGAAAGAGTCATGGAAATTGTGGAGTTAATTCAACTACAAAGGACTTTATCAAATGCAAAAGAATGTAAGTACTGAAATATTGCTAACCAAACTGCTTATTTACGTACTAGTTATGCAATGCTTTCGAGTGGGATACTGTGTAATTATTCACCGAAGTGGAGGTGAATAAACATAATTGGCTTTCACCGACACTGAGGTCACATGTTGTTTTTCTCGATCGCTAACCAGTGAGTATCCTGGATATTCATTGTTTAAGGAACCAATCAGAGCGCGCGAAAAACACTATCCGCTGGTTGGGTATATGCTAACGTGGAATATGCCACGCTTCACTTGTATTTTCCGTATACACACGAGCCTTTAGGCGAGTGTGTATACGAAGAAAACACAAGTGACAATTTATCCCCCTAGAAAGCAGCAATGCATAACTAACTAATTTATCCCATATCTTGAAAAATATAAAAAATGCATAAAATATTAATGATATGCTAGCTGTGAGCGCGCGCTCCTAGAAGAAAGGCTCAACAAATTGAAATCTGATTCAAAACAATGATTTAAAAACATGCAAGACCTTTAGCAATATAACACAAAAATGGCTCGTAATGAAATTTATTTGCCCATAGTATAAATATAAATAAGATTTACAGTCAAAAATTTTCGCGCGCACAAATTTTCCCGCCGTTTCTGAATTTTATTGATGCATGTATGCAAAAAGTCATGACGGGAAGATTGAGTGGAATATTACCCATTGCATACCGCAAAATATACAACGGTAATCCTGGCCTCTGATTGGCTGTATTTTTCAAGGCATGGGATAAAATACAATAAACACCCACATAATGAACTTATGTTTGGGGGGTTCAGGCTGAGCTTGTTCTTATTTATTGGGTTTTTTCAGCAAAATCTTCCTGAAAGTGTCCTTGAGGTAATTCCCCAGTTTTGCATTGCGCATCTTTACTTTAATGTTTATACATTTTTGTCACATTCTAGTGAATGTTGATCTCTCGAAGACATATCAGAAAAATTAATGCAAAAAGGTAGTTTTTTCATATTATACGGGGCTTTTTGTTTAACTCGTTCCAGTCTCCCCGCGTAAAGGGTTAAAAAAGATATGTTTTGCCAGTTTTCCTAGAGTTTCTCCTAAACAAGCACGTGTACCCCACAATTTTTTTTCGTCAATCAATCAAATTTCAACAGGACTCTCTGAAGAGAAAAAATAGGAAAAATCTGA
>JAOBAT010146462.1:0-11116 GCA_026413305.1 Hydrozoanthus tunicans
AAGTAGCTCTTAGATCCGTTAACTTGCGTTCGACGATCCATGCCGAGTAATTTCACATAGAGTTCTCACTGAGACCCGCAGCTATTTGGGTCCTAGTATGATGGCCGCCGTCGAAATCATGTGGCTTCACTTTTGAAACAATAGAAGCTCGATCCAGTCTTTTTTTTAGATCAGTGGGTACTACCAGGGCGCGGGACCTGGTACTACAGTGAATCCGGAGTGAAAAAACAGGCGATTTCGAATTGAATACGCTGTGATCACACAACGTGTGGACGCGGATATTTTTCGTATCCGGAAAGAAAAAGTTGCGGTGGGGTAGCAAGCGTTTCAGGTCAGTTTCTTGAAGTTTTGAACGAGCGGGAAATGAGGCGTCCTAGTCTCGTCTCAGTTTGTTTTGTTGACGACTTTTCAGCTCTCCCGCCCTCTTCACAAGGAGTGTCGAACAATACGGGTCTTGTCAAGAAAACAAATGGAGACGAGACAAGGAAAGACATGACCGAGATCGATAATATAATAAGATGCATGAGACAGGAAGAGAAACGCGGCATACTGGAACAGTGTTTGGTCTGAAATGATTTAACCAAAAATTCGTGAGCGAAGAAATAAAAATAAAAACAAAATGAAGGCATCAAAATTGCATGTCAGTTGCAAGAAATAGGAACTGTAAGCAGGAATTAAGGCCACTTGAAAATATTCCGGATCGCATTGAACGCGGTCGCCCTCACTGAATTTTGGGAAAATTTTGTGTTTTTCTGTACTAATATAAGACTATACGGAACAAACATTCGAGATGAAACGCGCCGCCGCCAGTTCCTCTTTCTGGGTGTTAGCAACATTACCCTCCTGTTTTACAAATTTAGTTTAAGCCTCTGTTCATGAATTCGCAGTAATAAAATTTAGGAATACTTTTTGATTTCTAAAGAGTAGATGTGGGTTTTTTTTTTTATCGTAAAAGGCTGTTATACGTGACTTCCGGTTTTCATCTTCCGGTTGTTCCAGGAATCTGCATATAACTGGTCTTGTGATGCTGGAGGTCAGTTTAAAGTGACCTGAGCTCTTGCATAGTCTTGGCAGTTTAGTGATGTACAGCAGTTAGTGAATGAGGATGGCTGCAAGTATTAGTGCTACCGAAGACTTTGAAATCAAGTATACCGTTAAACAAACTGCTAAAATCCATCAGGAAAAGCCTGTCGACCCTAGACCGCCAGCGTGGTTGTCTGTGGCAAAATGGCTTGTTGCCATCTTCCTATTTTCAGCGGTATTGTTCTGTGTGACTGCGAGCAAGATTTCCTTGTTGTCAGTCGCAGCGCCATTTAAGAATGAAAACAGAGAAACAGTGTTTATAATGATGGTTGTTATCTTAATGGTTCCTCAAGGTTTTTCGTTTCTGCGATCTTGCTGGGGGAGTTTATTCCGATCAAGTCATCCATGGCCTTCCAACAAAGCGATCTTCTGGGTAAGTTGTCGTGACGATATGCTATTAGTCATACATTCGTCAACTAACGGGAGATAATGAGATGTCGAAACGCTTTCAGAACATTTGTATTCGTTTTCTCCGGATCTTTTCAGCCCTCGACGGGCTATTTTTTGTTGACATGCTTGTTTATGGTCCATTTACGTATACTTTACTTGCTGAAAAATTTCACAAACCGTGTTTAATTGTGCTTTTGACTTGAAGTTTATATATTTAGAGGTGTTAGGACTAAGTAAACTGTCTTTATGTAAAATAGCTTTGAAGTGGTGTTTTATCCAGGATTCTAATTTGAAAGTCAGTTGTTTTCTTTAAAATTGCTGATTTCTGACTCGAACGAGCTAAATTCATTATTGATTTTAATACCTCGATCAATATAAGCTTAGGCATGTTGAAATCACATTTCTGACAGGAATGAGTTATATTCAGTGTTAATTTTAATACCTCAGTATAAGTTTGTGCAAGTTGTAATCACGTTTCTCACACAAGCGTACGAGGTAGTCTTTTAATACCTCGAGCGGTATAAGTTTGGGCAAGTTGAAATCACGTGCTATCGTTAAAATATCGCATAGCCGGAAATGTGCATGTTAACGATATATATAGGATCACATGACATACCATAGGCCTAGGCGATATTAATTCCGTTAGTCATGAAAAATAAACTAACGAAGTTCATGCGCGCAGTACATGCACTGATCAGTACTTCACCATCCTTTGTTTTTCCATAGCAATAAACTGAATTTGCATAAAATGTTTATAGTTTCCCTCAAATACAGAGGGTTGCATTGACCATTAAGTATCAGTGTCTCATCCTGTTTTGTTTCTCAATAACTTCAATTTAAAGTTGCATATTTTTAAATGTTAAGCTGCGCACAACTGCAAGGGAATATACTAAAGTAGCATTACGTATACAATTAAGGGCCAAAAAATGGTTTCCCTCAATGAAAACATTAAACACTATACCTTGGGTTACTATACATGACAGCTATGTTCAAGAAAAGCCTCAAATATGGCATAATTTATTCATAAAATTTAATAATTTATTTCTTAATTTCTTAATTAATTTATTTCTCTCGAGATTGTTTCCTTTTTTTTTAGTTTTTGTTAAAAAAGAACATTTATAATGTAGAAAATACCTTCAATTCAGTTCCCCTTTCGCTAGCCCTATGGCTATTCAGGGAGACCTGCTCCCTAAAAATAATTACAAAATAACCCCAGTGAATCTTGCGCGCTGATTGGTCGAGAGCGCAAAAAGCCGTGCTCTGTAAGAAAGCACAAGGAGTGCTTATGAAAGTCTCACACAACACTGAATCAAAATCCGCCACCATTTTTATTGCTTGAAAGTAACCAGTTTTTTTATCATAGAAAACATGTTAGCCTGCAGTGATCACAACATGCAAAGTTATAATTCAAATCTGATACCAAATAGAAATTTATGAGGGGGGCCGAAAGTGGCGCTACAGGTTACATCTCAAAATGTATTTGACATATATGTATATCCAAAAGAACTATATGGCACAGAGCAATAGACCCTTATAAAACAATTTATTTGGCATACTTAATTTGACAAATTACGTCATAATGACGTCTCAATGACATAATTTCCAAAAAGTGTGTTTTTTCATGTTTTCTTTGTAATTTTGATTATAGTGATATGTATATGTTTGCACAAACACAGACATGCACTGTAATTCATCAAGAAACGATAAATTATATACCATGCAACCTACACAATTTATTCTATTTTGCTCTCCCATTGTACACATTTCTTTATGTAAACATGATAACTTTAAGCTCAAAATGGAGTTATATCCAGCAACAGAATTCAGGTAAAGTGATATCACTATAGCTATGTACGTACTATAGCTAGTCACCGCCCTTCTATTGATATCAGTTAATTTACTATATATGAAACTGTAAATATTCCATATATCATCATCATAATAAAGCATTCGCCATTTTTACTTTCCAAATTAAATTACATCAAGAAAAATAGTAATTACGTAGCAAGTATCCGAGTAGCAATATTTCGTGGTACTAACCTAATATAACCCAATTTAAATATAAAATTCACTTGTGTCATGTTCAAACTAACACAAAAATCCTATAAAAATAATTTTATTTAAAATAAATGACTGGTTACTATTGAAAAAGTAACTTTCGTGGATGTTGTTAAAACTAAGATTTTAATTTCCAATAAACATAATTTGGTGAAGATTTATGAAATATTTATGTAGTTATCATTAATTGAAATAAGTGCATGGGGCCACTTTCTGCCGCATTTCATGGCATTTAAACAGTCAATAGTCAGTTTGCATCTTGATTGGGCTTATAATCAACCATTTGATTTAAAGTTTTGGTAATTTGTGTATATATAGTTCACAAAAGCATGAGTGTTCACATTATGATATTTTTTGTTTTGTACCACTATTAATACTATTTTATTGCTGCTAGCTAGGTTATATTAAATAATGTTATAATTGTTATAATTGTTGTTATTGTTTCAAATAATAATAAATATGTATATATATACAGATGGATAAAACTTAAATTCAATGTGCTTAGATCAACTAGTTTTCCTATCCCCTATAGCGATCTGTAAATTGTTGTATTCTAAATTTGTTTAGTGTAGGTATAATTGTATGGGGCCAAGTAAAATTGAGGATTTATAATTTCACAGTTTTTTCAACTTTTTCCAAAATGATGGAGTCGTTCACTACAAACCGGGGCAATAAGTTTTATGAAAATTCTGGCGGTTACATGCATGTTCGATCAATTCATGACATTGAGGGCAAAATCCTTCATCCTCCAAATGAACACTGCTGGAGATGAAACAATTATATTCTTTGCTACCTCTGAAAATATTCGGAAATCTTTGTTTCCAAGGCATTTTTAGAATTTTTTGTAAGATCTTTGCAAATTTTCAGAAATGAACCAGCGACCAATCAGCGACTAAGTATTTTTGTCCTGAACTAAGAAAAAATGTCTTGCTGTTATAAAAAGTTGTTATAAGAATAACTATAAAAACATAGTTTTTGCATGAAGTATTTAAGTTCGACACTTTAACTAATGTTCTTATAATTCTTTGTTACAGGCTGTTGCTTCAGCTGTCATGGAAGTCTTAGGGCTGACTTATTTTACTGTTGTCGTACTGCCTAACACAAAGATACGTGCCGACCTGTGTATACTTATGATGAACGGGTTGTTCCTTGTTCCAGTTGTTTGGCAGCTCTTTTCCACCCAAACAGCGAAGACTAGAATCGCATTCATATGTGCTGCTATTATTGAAGCTGCTGCAATTATTGTGTTGGCTTATAAGGTACACATTCACTTCCAGTATAAAAGAAGTATATGATAAAAAAGATAATTACACACAAACAGTACTTGTGTATTTATACGAACATACTAAATACGTACACAAATACGTATTAAAGATCAAATGAAGTTCCAGTCTTCAGAAGAAGTGATTCATTGCTTTTAACTGCTACATACTTGTTTCATATGTTTCAAACTGCAATTTTTGTGCCTTGGAGACAAGATTTTAATCATCTGTCTAGCCTAAACAAACGAAATGGTTTAGCATCATCTGTAGAAAATATTTACCTAGCCTAAACAAATGAAATGGTTTAGCAAGTTCGTACCCCCACAGAAACAGATTTACGCTCAGAAACTCGCTCACGCTGTTTAACGGTTTTTTGCTTGGTACTTTTTAATTTAATAACCCCAACTTTTAACGCCAGCAGTTGAAATTAACAGTCATCGCTAAAATACCTGATGAGTGTGGCAATCTTTTGACCCTACGAGACAGGTCTGTAGCATTTAAAAGCGATGAATCACTTCTGAAGACTAAAACTTCACTGAATCTATAATATATAATGCTCCAGAAAAGTTGAGCACTCTCAAAATTTTTGTCTAACCACGTACTCAGAATTTATTACTTACATACGTACATACATAGTTTTACACTACGTACAAATAAATATGTACACATGCATGCATATGATATGGTAGAACATATGCAATTTTGCCAGCATCCGACATACATTTATACCTACATTACCTATACCTTCCCACTCACCCACCTACTTACCTACAGTACCTTTCTACCTACCTACCTACTAAATAATTATTGCAATACTTTGAAAGTCGAAAAGCTAATTTGTGAGCTATTTTCAGACTATTATATGCCAATAATTGTCAAATTGTCCGCCGTTTGGTTACTGAGCCCTTATTAGTTAAGATTGAAGTCACCCAATTGCAATTAGATTTCCAAACAACTTGTGTAATGCAGTACTTATTATTGCTAAATATTCATTTAGAATCAGCTTTGTGTTAGTTTCTGTAATCAGTATTTTTTTACAGATAAGAAATACTTTACTTAAGATACAAGTAGTAGCATTACTAATTACAAAAGTTGTTCAGTTGCAAGAATACATTGTTGCAAAGGAACTTTTCTCCTTTTTCTATGGTTACAGACATACCAAGAGGTACAAAGTTATAAAGTTGCCATTCCGGTACCAATTGCCCTGTTTTTGGTGTCAGTAGCCTGGTGTCCAAAAGTGAAAAAATATATGCTTGAACCAAGAGGTGGCTTTCAACCAGCAGAAACTGCCGAGTATGAGGTTTCTGCTGCTGCAGAAAACGGCAGTGCTAAAGCTCAAGAGAACGGTGATTTAAGAACCCAAGAGAACCAAGGTAACCAATCGGATATGGAGCTGCACCACAAGACAGCCCGAGGGAAATCTACTATTATTAACAGTTTCCTCAAGTTGCTACTGACACCATTTATTGCTGCAGGCCTTTGTGCAGGTTACAGCATAGCCTCGACATCACCGTCCAAGCTACAGAAGGGGTTTGACAGTTTTAATAAAGGCCATCCATCTTTTGATTACTTCATAGTCCAAATATTTACAAGCCTGTTTGGGTATTTGTTAAGCTGTTTAGCCTGTGGCATGAGACTTCAGCGTCCGTCCTTTGCTCTGCCTCTTACGTTGACTGCGCCAGTCGCTTTGATTGTGGTACTTGTTCCCGGTAAGTGGGGAATAAACCGTATTATTATGGACTCATTGTTTTGTTTGTGCAAATTCTGGTTTAACAGTGTTTATGCAAAACTGCTCAAAGACATGTTTTCAGCCCTGTCGAGGGAAGAAAGGCTTTTAGGTTATGAAGCTGGCAAAACCCTAGGAACATAGAGAGAAGGCAAACAGAGCGATAGAAAGACAGTGTCCTGGGTGAAAGGGACGTAAATATTAAGGTTCCGTTAATTGGCAGACGGGCTCCTGCTTGGCCTGGAAAGTTATAATGCATAATGTTTCAGCCATTTGCAAGTTTATCGAGCGCAAAAAGTGCGTGTAATAACTCTAAAGAAATTCATACAGAAGTCTTAAAAGCATCAGTTTTTTTATTAGTTGTTTATTCTTTGCGCAGTCAAACTTTCCTATCATGAATAGGCTCAACCCTGTAGTTGAACAACATCTTCGAGGGGCATCTTCTGGTATAATCTTTGAACAGTGTTTTCTGTAACTTGTTAAGTTAATAATGAGTTGTTATTAGTATGTATATACTGTAGGTATAACCCTAACCCTAAACCCTTACCCTAAGTTTCCCAGTGAGGCATATATTACATCGCTTTGATTAATTTAAGTATGTTGTTTGGCTTTGGATGCGATAGGCGATTACTGGATGTTGAATGGTCAGTTGACTTCTTTCAGCTTCCGTTCTGTGCTGTTTTGGTACCGCTTTCATTCCCGGATGTATTAGTTGAAATTCGGGGGAAAAATGCAGAAAGCTTCTTAATCATTTCTAAACAGTTCTCAGCTCTCAGTTGTGTTTACTCACTGGAAGCAAAGCTAATAGCTTTTGTTGTGTTGTCTTTTTGACTTGTACTTTACTGATATGTTACAAAGTTTCTTCTACTCTACAGGGATATGTGGCCACGGGGAAAAGCCAGCCCCATTCCAGTGCGGTGATTGGAAGGATCCATACATTATTCCCCTTGCAATCGGCCTCTTCTTTGCTCAACTTCTCTCTGCAGGCTACTATGTGTGGAAGAAAAGAGGCTTCATTATGGCAAAAGAGTCAGCAATGTTTTGGCTTCCGTCGTACAACGGTATATCTAATTTAAACTTCAAAAAAAGTTACGAATTTTTCTATTGATAGACTGATTTATGAAAGAACGTCTGCACCAGAAATCTTTTGCCTGATCTATTGAAAGTTTTAATGAAGGGGCGACTTACTATGCATGTTTTTTATAGTTTTTTTTTACTGAAGTTTTTTTGTTTTGACTTGTTAAGGAGGCTGTTATTAACCCAGATTTTGTTAAACCTAGTTTTATCTCGTTTATATTTTAGTATTTTATTTTTATATTTTATTTTGTTCGGTAGTTGTTGTTTATACTTTATTTTATTTGGTAGTTTTGTTGGAAGAACGCCAACGCTATGGAAGTTTCTGTCACTCAATCTTGTTTTATCTTTGGTCAACTTACGTTTTTTTAGGAGTCCTTCTGGAACAAAATCTTTTACTGAACCGCAAGAATGAGATAACAGACGAATCTTACGTGAACCAGCGAAATATTGCCGAGAATTCACACGTTTTTATCTGTACCACCATGTACCATGAGGCGGAACACGAGATGGAACAACTTTTGAACTCGATATATGACATCGCCTCCGCCAGAACAGACTCCCAACGCAATATCGAGTCACACATTTGGTTTGATGGTGCAGTGAAAGGAGACACTTGCAATAACTACGTACTACAGGTAATATTGGGTTCATGCTTAGAAATCAGGTGTTGTTTTTGTTCAAGGTAACTCAGTCAGTCTAATGTATGGTATCAACGAATTACTAGCAAACCTATATCTAGTTGTTTTTTGCGAAGGAAATTTTAAAGGGAAATACATGATCTCGCTTCCAGCCGGGTAAACGAATTGTAACAACGAAAGCGTTGATTACGTCGGGCACTATGAACAGCGTATGGTTTCATCTTGATGGGTTATATGTTACTTTGATGTTCTGTTACACTTACTTGGAGTTTGAGGTGCTTGAACTACAAATCATTCTATAGTAAACGACACTTTACTATGAGATGAGATTTGATTATTGTTAAAGACAGAAAAAGGAATTGTGGAAAAGGAGGTCGGGTTGGGGTATTTTACAAGATATAGCAGTAAAGGTTAATCTCGGTAAAATAGTTTTTGAAAAGAAGTTAGAGATTAGAATATTCTGGTGTCAACGAATAATAGCAGTTAAGACGTAATAATTATATCCATGATAAAAAAAAAAGAGGTCAGATATAGCAGTAAAGGTTCATAATCTCGGTAAAATAGTTGTTGTGTCGACTTGTAAACACAAAACAACCATAATACATGACTTTTTACTTTGAGATAAAAAATCACAGATTTGACGATTGTAAGAAAAAAAATTAAGAGTTTTTGAAAAGAAGTTAGAGATTGAATTATTCTTGTGTCAACGAATAATAGCAGTTAAGACGTAATATATCCATGAAATAGTATTTGTGTTGACTTATACCAGCAAGTATATAGTACCTGACATTTTGCTCTCAAATTTGACGATTGTTAGAGCTGTAGTTCTTGACGTTTCGCTTTGAGATGAAAATTCTAGATTTTGCTAGAAAAATCTTGAGTTGCGGAAAAAGAGGTCAGGTTTGGATTATTCTGGTGTCAACGAAACATAGCAGCTAAGAATTTTTGATCGTCGATAAAATGGTATTTGTGTTGATTTATACCAGCAACTGTAGTACATGAATTTTGTTAGAAAATCTTAAGAGTTGTGCAAACGAAGGTCGGGATAGGAGTATCCTCATGTCAACGGAATATAGCAATAGAGATTTTTAAACTTGTTGAAACACTGTTTTGTTGACTTGTAAACAACAACAAAAGGGTGCCCGTTTTCTTTCTGTAGCTCATTGGTCTCGTTCCCAAGGCTTTTAAGGTGAGGATGGATTCTTGCACCAAGATGAAGACGCCGTATGGCATCGAGTTGAGATGGCGGCTACAAGGAGGAATGTATTTTCATATCCATCTTAAAGATAATCTTAAGGTGGGTAGGGCAACTGGGTGGTGAGTGTATGAAAAAAGAAAATGATAACAACGAAAACAACAACAAGATAAAACTTTGAAAAAAACATTGTTGTTATATTAGAGTCTATTAATGTGGAATAATATTCTGACGACATCATGATAATTTCAAATTCAAACGGACCTGTTTAAATATCTATCGACGAGAATAAGTAAACTAAAGTAAAGTGGTTTATTAATAATCTAAAGTTTGCAGCCATAGGCTGAATTACAAAAGATTTTAGGAACACAATTCAATAAAATACTCTTTTTATAAAAACATCTTAATAACCTCGTTTTGCTCGGTCTGTCCGGGAGAATATTTTGCCCGAGGTCTTTCACTGTACAGACCGAGCGAAGCGAGAAAAATTTTCTCCACAATGTTCTTTGAACTTTATTTTCGCACGTCGACAAACTTGATGACTTTCTCCATTCCCTGAAAGTTTTCATTCACTGCTTTACCTTTCTGGTTATTATTTTCAGTTGACATCTCTTGTAGAATTTTTCTCGGGTCAATCTTCAATACTTGTAATTTTGAGCGGATAACAAAATTCACCGGACATTGTTTTGACTTTTGAAGTCCGTAACTTAAAAAAGTCTGTACGGTAGCTTATTGACCTAAGTTCAGCCAATCAGAACGCTGGAAATTTGGTTATTGACCGAAAATAAGAGTTACCATTTAATGAAATAGAATAATACTAAAAGGAAAAATCATTCATAATATTAATGCTTATTACTTTCGAAGCATTTAGATTAGCCATACATTAAAAAAACGGTTTTTAAAACGGTTTGTTTTGCAAAAGGGCACATTACAATTACTGTGGATTGTTTCAATACTAATTCTATATAATGAATGATACTAAAAGGAAATAATTCGAAGACAAATCGTTATCGTCAAAAAGACAGAGAATGTTTTAGGCTTAGGCATTAATGACAATAGCAAGATATCTGGATACAAGACAGGAGTCAATAGAGGGCTTATTCTCCACGTTTATTTTACTAGAAAATGGAACGTATAGAGAGTTTTTAAGTACAAGTTATGTTTGTGTTCTTCAAACTAACGCACATGAAAAAAAAATGTGTTTCTACCCACTTATTACATAACAATTTTTTTTATATTATATTTTTACATGTGTAGGGGTACAAATTTCCGAAAATAACTTGTTAGTTAAAAGTGCTTGGAAGTTGGTTTACATTAGTAAAATTAAATCTTATGTTTTTGTTCGGATTATTTTATGTATACATCAATTATTGTTTTGTCTAAAAAGGTACAAATGCTACGAGCCTGGTGTTTCATATTATTGTAAACACTTTAACAAGCCCCCCCCCCCATTCCGTCCAAAATAAAGACGATAGAGCTAAAGCATGAGGCGTCCTGTATAAAAATTGCGTTCTGTTAATAGTTATGCCTGTTTAAGGTTTTGAAAAGGGCTGTTAATAACGCTTGGGGAACACAGAGGCACTAGTTGCTGTTACGTACGTTGTATGTATGTATTTGCAAACCGGACGTCATGTTTAGATTCTGTCTTTGGCTATTGATAATTTTTAAATACCCTCTCGCCCCCCTC
>JAOBAT010146473.1:0-11114 GCA_026413305.1 Hydrozoanthus tunicans
AACCCTCCTCCCGTCCTCCCCTTCCCCTCTCCCCCGACCATTCCCCATCTTCACCCGTTCCTCATGGCATCCTCCCCCATTCTCCCCCATCCTCATCGTACCCTTCTCCAATCCTCCTTCATCTTCAACCCTTCCCCTTCCTCCCTCCCCGCACGTTTCTTACATGCATGCCACCACCATGACACGATCGCCTTCAAGTCCCACACACCAAAATGGACCTTGTACATAAACACTACAATGAGCTACAACCTGGGCCGAGAAAAGTTCATTAGCCTTTACCAAAAGTTAAACACCATTAAATAACTGCGCCTTGTGCAGATTGCTGATGAAAATTTTAGAGTTAGAGACGTTGATTACGTGCAATGCAGATCCGGAGAGTGGTCTGGAAGTGCCAACAAAGTTAAACAAGATCTTTTTACTCACTGAAATTCTTCAAATACAATAAAGGGTTTTAAGGTTGTTGTTAGCACTCACCCGCCTGATGCACCTCTTGGTCCACGCTGACATGAAGGAGTCCGCCTGGTAAAGCACAATTCGGTGTAAGTCTTCTTGCTGGCCCAACCAGCTAGACAATCGAAAATCATTCACACTAAAACACAAATCCGTGTTATTAGAAAAAGAGCAACTTCGTAGTGTTTTTAATCAGTAACTTGCACGTTCCAGTCAACTAAAAGCGACTCGTTACAGGCAAGAGGGAGTCCAAATGAGTCAAAGGAAAGGTTTCAACTTAGCACTCAAAAGTTCTAAGTATCAAATGCGATTGCAAATAGAGTTCATAGCCAGTACACATTCGAATTCCGCATAAATATCTGGTTTTTGATGGTTTTGTAAATATTTTACTTGCTTCTAGTAATAAATTATAACTACGTTTAGCAACTATACTTTGGTTTTTATTTTTAAATTTGGCTCTTGGCTAAAGATCCGTTGTATTGGAGAAATGCTTCGAAACTGCGATACTCTTTAAAGTTTGAGACTTATACCTGAATTCTAAATCTGGGTTCTAAATGGCAAATCTCACCTATCAAGAGCAGAGCTTCCAAGCTGCTGCCGAACAAGGGCACTGTTGAGAAGCAACGTTGGACCTACAAAGATGAAACCGTCCCAGCAATTAATTGTTAAAGTATAATCTCATTCATTAAAGTGCACATAACGCTAACAACTTCTTTGGGATCAAATCATTTCACATAAAATTTTAAGTACTTCTGCAAAAAAAGAAATCTACAAAGGCTCGAACTAGCAAAATTTTCAGACATCTTGGTTCACGACCGTGTTTTCGGGGGACTCGGTTGTGACGTCATTCGAGACTTAAAATTTTGAGCAAATGAGATCTTTTTGAACACAAAAGTACAAACGAACCCAGAACTGTATGAGGAATTGGTCTGCATCAAAAATCTCTGATTCATTCGTGTCCGTCTTTCTTTGTTTTGATACAGAGAAGTCCGGGAATGACGTCAAAACCCAGTCACCTTAAAACGCAGGCGTGAACAAACAAAACTTGAACTTACGACCGATTTCAAAAATTATTTTCTTTTAAGTGTTTGGAACGTAAGGTTCCAAACACTTTTAGTGGCAAAAAAGTAATTGTTAGTGTTATAGGCACTTTAACTGAAAACTGACAAAAATTCAATGCGTTCTTAAACATACATCTGCCATATTAGATCAGAAAAACAACTATTGGACAGAACATCTAAGAACAAAACTTGTTTTCCAGTGCTTACCGATCGAGATCAAGGCTAGACTCAGCTCAAAAGCGAAGTTGGCCAAAGGGACATCGCTTCCTACTGGTATCACAACAACAGTGCCCAAGTTGGACCCACCGAATATTTGATTATCAACTGGAAGGTGGTTTTCTGTATAATCAAATTTAAACAAATTAGTGCTTAACAACCAAAATATCTTTTTGTAAATGGTTTCATGGATTGTTGTTTCAATTCCGCAATATAATTTTGCAAAAGATGTCTGACAAGCAGTAGACTCTTGAAAAAAATCAACGTTTTAAAAATCTGACATAACACATGTTTCGATAAAAATCAAATTTCGGCTGTGAACAGTTCATAATGACACCTAAAAATCAACAAGTAATGTATCAAACAACAATAGCTGAAACTTTAGAGACGTGTTTCAAGGATAGTCTTAAAAACACATCATGCAATTGGTCGTTTAAGCGGGATATAAATCCACAGAATGTAGAAGGCTTTTCGACTTCAACTGACTTCGAACGCAGTCAGGAACATAATCCTTAGTTCTTTTGCAAAAGTCAGAAGAGAAAAATGCAGGTTTAAGATTCGTGTAATTTAAGTTAAAAAACCTTTTTTGGAAATAACTCAACGTTTAACCATCTTTTAACAACGTTCGTCAAAAATTGATTACCCATCAGAGTATCCGAGCGGGGAGTTGCGCCCCTTCTATAGTGGCCTAACAGCCTCTCGCCTAGAAGCCGAATCAACCGGGTCACAACCTAAAACGAAGAGAACAAATCTTAAGTTAAAACAGATGCATCTGTTAAGAGGCAGAAACAGCACATGGGCTGCCTTTCATCTTCCAGACACCTTACCCGTATACTGCTTTAAAAATTACTTAAAGTGCGTATGGCGTGAAAAATTTTAATACTTCAGTGGAAAGACCTTGCTAAATGAGGAAAAACGGCGAAAAAAGTTTGCTAAAATCTTTCCTGGTTCTTGAGATATTTACGTTTAAAATTTTCTTCTGTTGACGTCATGAGTGGTTCCAACAAATTTGCATTTTTTCAACATCTGCTGCCAACCCGTGACACTTGGGCGTATTTTAGCTAAAGTTGGATTATTGATGTATCCGAGGCAGATGGATCATCAGTCCAAGTCTGGCTCAAACCCACCCAAATGTTACGGATTGGCAGCAGATTTTAGAAAAACGCAAACTTGTCGGAACCACTCGTCACGTTATCAGATGCAGTTTTTAAATGTTGGTATTTTCGAGAACCAGGAATGATTTTGGCAAATTTTTTTTCACCATTATTCCTCATTTAGCAAGGTCTATCCACTGAAGTACTAAAATATTTCACTTCATATGCACTTTAATAGGAAAATTTTCATGCTTGTCCTTTTTATGTGGTGCAAGGGTTAGTCGGTTGGTACTGTACACAGCAGCTTGACAAGCGTAACCAGGCAACCCTTTAAAACAGCCTTGAGAAAGTACAAACATTGATAAATTGGGAATCAACAAAAACACGTCTTACTTACTTGTGGAAATTTACGCTTGATTGTGTTTAACAAGCCATCAGGTAACACAGCGAGCTCAGTGTCTCTGTATGATAAAAAACTTACTGTTTAATACATCATTAAATGTGCAAATCATATGCAAATAATTCTAAAACAACTATTCGCCCAAGGGAGAGTGAGTATCAGGTGAATAACAACTGTGGCCGCGAGGTCAATTCGGCAGACAATGAACAATAAACTTAGTAATTTGTTATTCACCTGATATTCACTCCGCCAAAGGCACATCTGTCAAAGGCAGAGTGAGTATCAGGTGAATAACAAATAATCCATCCCCCAGATATTCACTAAGCCGGAGGCGAAGAATTACTTCAGTAAAATTACTCAGGTGATTTTATGAGAGAACAATTGCCATTGCAAAAGATTTGTAAAAAAATGTATTTGTTGTTGTCCATTTGTTCAGTCGCACGTATCGACATTAAATGAAACACTTTCATCCGGTATGCATAAAAAACACCAAACAAGTTAAAATATCAAAAATGGTAATACAAAGTTAAGATAGTTTAAAAACAAACGTTTTCGACTTATAAAGTCATCTTCAGGTAAATGAACTGCGCTAAAGAGAACGCATAGTTTATATGCAATTGGCAGTTGTTAAGTTATCCCCGAGGGGAATAGAGACAATGAAAATGCTTGGACTTGTTTATTCAAATTAGGGCGAATTTTGGCGATGATCAAGGCTTCTAAAATACGGCGGATAGTACTGGAATAAGCAAAAGTCACAACTTCCCAGGAGAACGAATGGTTAGAATGACAGGCGAGATGACGGACAGGTTCAGAAAGCTTGCAAATATCTAGGTGCTCTTTCTCTAGGTTTCGTGAGATTTCTTTTTTAAACTACCTTAACTTTGTATTACCATTTTTGATATTACACTTTCATCCGGAGCTTTACCTTTCACAAAATTTAGCAAAATTTACATAATGATATTGCAATACCCTTGAAAAGTGTTTACAAAAGCTTAAGTTTCTCATGAACAACGTTTCCCTTACGGAGTCTAACTCTTCCTCCGAACGATTCACAAAAAGCAAGGCGGCCGCCATTTTGAAAGTTTGTTTACATGCTGCATAATGCGTCAGCCTCCACCAATGAAATCAGCAGATACTCAATAATCACCTGAAGCTTTATCAATAATGGATAATACTTAATATAAGAACGTAAATTGAATGTTACCCCATAACATCTTTGCGACTGAGTGATCAGAAGGTTGCAGGTTCGATTCCGTCAGTGACTCAGAACTTTTTCTGTTCACTCAAACTTGAGAAGCGGTTTCCTTCCTTCTATACAACACCAAGTAGCAAAACTTCTACATTAGTCTCTGCGATTGTTACCTGATAGCATGGACTGTCGTGGCTCTTGGGGCTTGGGTCAACACTTCAACCTAAACACAGCAAATGAATCATTAGTCTATGACTTATTACTTTTATAAACTTTTTTAGTCACTGTAGGACTGATTTCTACATCAGAGATAGTTACAAATAAGAAAAGACCTGGGAAGTTTTAGGCAAAAAATATTTCAAAACTTTCCATTTTTGTTTTAAGAAAGGTTGGAGACAAGCTAGAATACCGCATGTCTTGCCAGACATGAAATCAGCGGAACTAGTATGTGCTAAATGCTTTTTCACCTCGCAAATGGATGAACGAGCCATAAATTTACGGAAAGCTATAAAGGGTTGCCAAGTAAACGCGTCGCATGGAAATTTGCAAGGCTTTCGTCCGCACTTTAAAAAGGGCATACCTTCGTGCTACTCCCGATAATTCTGATCTAGTTTGTGGCTTCGTTTGGCGGGCAGATATTCCCCAACACTGGCACGAGTTTCGCCAACTGGGCTTACTGTTTTTTTTTGTATGACTCTGATCAGGCCGTTGGTGTTACTTAAACTTAAAGTTTCACCAAAATCAACAAAGATTTATTTTTAAATCTTAAAAGATTTTAATCAGTCCTTCCAACACTATTCAGTATTCCAGTTTCGTTGTCCACGGAAAGAAAGATGTTTGGGTAGTATGAAATCAATTATTCTGTAAGTCTTAGACGTTTAGTTGGAAAGACTATTGACTACTGACACAAGGAAAACTCCACCTCCTAGTCTAATTGTCAAATAACATTAAAGTCCCTGTCAAGCTTAATTTTTTGTTTTTTGTATTAAAAATGTTGTCACCTGTGAACTCAAAATTCGAATAACCAAAGAAAACTTCCACGTCTAAGTATGCTTTTTAGTCAAAAAAAAGATTGGAATGTAAAATTTGACCGGGCAGGCCGGGGACTGGTAACCTGTGACGTAGCAATAGTGAGTTATGCGGTTTTTGTTTAAAAAAATTCGTTTCTTTTAAAAAATGTCATAAGTATTTCAAGGGAATAATTCATTGATTTAAGTTAAAACAGTGTGACTATTGTAGCCACAATTGAATTATTTGAGATAAAAAAGATTGTCTCTGCTTCGTGCCTCGTGCTACGTCATATGCCTCCTGTTACGTCATCATCACACGCTTCAATCTAAAATATGTAACAGGAACGGCGAGAAAAGGTTTTATTTTCGAAAATTACTTTTATTAAAGGGTTCTAATTTTCATCTGGAACTTAAAAAAATTATCTTGATAGGGACTTTAATATGACCAGTATTTTCATTGTTACATGCTACGTTATACAACGTAAAATAGTCGCGTTACTCACCACACCAACAATCTCTCCTCGGCCAGACTCACTGACTAGCTCCTTCTTGCCATCGTTCTGAGTTACGACTGAACGTAACCTGCCGTTGAGTACAATATAGATGCACCCTGACGACTCGCCTTGTCTAAAGTCCAGAACAGAATACACTCGTAAAAAAAAAAAAGGCTTCAAGAACACTGCACAATCTTTGGGAGTACAAACTGGGGAGATAATTTAGGGTTATTTTACGGTCATCAAAGTCATCCACTTATAATAAATCATCATCACTGTAATCCAAACTAACTATTCAAGCTCAGTTTAATCATTTCTCGGGAGTATTAATGCACTTACCATTAAATTTAATGAAACATTTAGGTGTATGTTCTTGCAAAATTAACTGCTCGGTTTAAGGTACTTGCGCACAATTCACATTCTCACTCAATTCGTGCAAAAGTGTCTGTTTAAATTCCACCCGTTTCTCGTACTTAAGGAGTTTACAATTTTTAAGGGACCCTCGGATGTAAGTTAATGTCCGTTTCAACATCTCATCATTACACCGTTTGAATTTCCCGGGCGCCGCCGTTTTGAAAAGTGACGCGTTACTGTTGCCAGCATCCTCTCGTTCACTGCCATTGTATGACTGGGCTGGCACTGCAACCCGAATAACACGTCTTTGATAGTGAAACCATTGATTCCAAAACGATGGAAAACTTTACCTGTTTATATTTCTTTTCATTATGTTGTTGAAAATCTCAATCCGATATTAAATTTCATCATAATAGTAAGACTAACAGTTTGAAATTCTGTTTGATTTAAGTGAGCCATACGCGCAATGGCAAAAAAAAAATCAAAATATTACAAAACCTGTACAAAGCTTGTCCTGCTTCCAGATGCATCCAATCAAGAGCAAAGTCGATTTGCCTCAGAAACGGCGACAAGTGTGTGATGACCGAGTTAGCTGCATACAGGACAACACTTGGCCTCTGGCGTATGATGCTAGAGGTAATGTAACAAGTTAGATGAAAACCAAACATAAGTCATCATATCTGCTTTTTCCTTAATCTAGTGTCTTCTAAATGTGTCCTTTCCACTTCCAACGATCAAGTCAAGTGATCGCCAAGTCTAAGACACACCACTGTGCCTGTACTAGTTACATGTAAGACGCAAGCTTTAAGGAGTGCAAATGTTATTTGACAAAACAGCACGTTCTACATGAAATAAAATAACCCACTAAAATACTGATACTCGATTGCTAGCATGACATACCAGCTACAAAAGGTTTGTGGGCAATGTCTTTCAAAAATACCATTGACGTTTAACACAAATTCAAATCAGGCTAGAACATGAAGTTTCATCGTGCAGATCATAAAGGAGGTCTAGCGTAGCTCATTTGAAGTTTGTAACTTGGTTACGTAAAGATGGAAAGAAAGATCTCCTTGAATGATCAGAAAAAAATTCTGAAAAAAAAATGACTGACATTCTACATGAGTCATTTGGGTAAATGGACCATATAGCTTTATATAACTATTGGGCATATCGAGCGAGCGGATGCAAAACGTATGACTAGCTGGAATAGACCAGAGATTAACCTATGACTTGGCTCCCCATGTGAGTTTCTGTAACTCATAGGCAGAGCATCTGACCGGTAATAAGACAGTTGCGGGCTCGATTCTCGTCAGTGACTCGGAATATTTTCTAACCATTCAACTTGAGAAGCGCCTTCTTTGAGGTATAGGGGAGTTCATATTTCCAGCAAGATACTGCAATTCTCGCCAAAAATCATCTTGCCTTATTGTAGAGTATAGGTGAAACTTTCCAAAAGAAACCACGAAATTATCCTGATTTTAACACAAACTAAATAGACCAGGAGGTAATGTAGATATGTCCCACTCCACGTTTCGGATACCGTAAGGAACATTTAATACTAAAAGTCATGGGTTCTATCCAGTTCTATTCAGCAAGTAAAAAGTTATAAAATGTTTGTGTCCACTTCAACAATTCCAAGTAAAGAAACTTTTTAAAAAACACTTGGATTGCCGAATTATCGCTCTCAAGGGAATAAAACAGCATCGCGCGTGTTTCTAGACAATTTTAGAAAATGGTTATGACGTAAGAGGACACGAGGAAAGTGTTGAGAGAAAACGAGGCGAAGCCGAGTTTTCTCTCTGCTTTTCAAGTGCCCTCTAACGTCATAACCATTTTCTAAAATTGTCTAGAAAAATAACCGATGCTGTTTTGTCCCCTTTAGAAAATAACTATAGAGATCTTGAGCTGTGTGACGTCAAATCCATTTTCTATTCTCTCATAGAAAATAGATTTATAACCAGTCAGAGCGCGTTACATCAGGATTATTTTCTAAAAAGTACTTGAAAAACCTGACAACG
This sequence comes from Hydrozoanthus tunicans, assembly GCA_026413305.1. Classification (NCBI taxonomy): domain Eukaryota; kingdom Metazoa; phylum Cnidaria; class Anthozoa; order Zoantharia; family Hydrozoanthidae; genus Hydrozoanthus; species Hydrozoanthus tunicans. Next base: position 8,287 of record JAOBAT010146473.1, read on the forward strand.
AAGAAAAAGATACCCTAAACATAGGCGAACCGCACATTATCTTTTAAGAATGCTTTCCAACTGTATGAATCCATATACATCTTTGAGAAACGATATATTACAAATTACTTCTTCATTTTTAAATGTTTAAAAACACTTCATCTAAACATAAAAGCACAGAATTCATTTTTATCCCTAAGGCAGCGATAAAAGTTTCCTCAAAGATCGAGGATATCTAAAACCTGTGGTTACCTGTAAAAATTTCCTTTGGATATGATAGCCACGTAGCACTTGTTGGTTGCTTGGACTGTGAAGAAGGACGGTTCGCCGGTCATTACGGCAAGCACGCCCACGAACTCTCCCGGATGTGCAGCATACAGTGTGTGCTGTGTAAATGTAACACTTTTGTCAATTAAGGCTGCGACTGATAGCATTAAAAGAACAGAACACACATGATTCGTTGGAAGCTAAAATACAAGAACACTTGATCCACTGTAAACAAGGACATTTTGCTCCACAGCGATTGCAAACACATCAATTAAAATTACTTGAAAAAACTGAAAGATATCATTTTTTTAAAAATAAGGTTGCAACTGACAAAATGAGAAGAACAGAACACACACGACCCGTTGGAAATTAAAAGGCCAGAACACACGGTCTGTTGCATAACGGACATTCGGCTTCACAGCGATTGCAAAGACATCAAATCAAATTTATGGAAAAAAATTGCAAGATGCTTAATTCGTCAAATACGTTTGCAACTGACAAACTAGAGGAACAGAACACTCGATCTGGATCCGTTGGAAACCAGAAGGCAAGAATATTCGATCTGCTGCAAACATGAACATTTTGCTACACAACGACTGCAAACATATCAATTACAATTAATTGGAAAAACTAAAAGATACTATTGTTATCCAATAAGGTTGCAACTGACAAAATTAGAAGAACAGAACACACACGATCCGTTGGAAATTAAAAGGCCAGAACACACGGTCTGTTGTGTAACGGACATTCGACTTCATAGCGGTTGAAAAGACATCAAATCAATTTTATGGAAAAAAATTGCAAGATGTTATCCTGACAAAACTAAAAGAACAGAGCACTCGATCCGTTGGAAACTAGAAGGCAAGACCACTTGATCCACTGCAAACATGGACAATTTGCTCCATAACGATTGCATAGACATCAAATAAAATTTATGGAAAAAAACATGCACTGGTTGCAACTGACAAAACTAGAATAACAGAACACACGATCCATTGGAAACAAGGACAAAAACAAAGTGTAGATAAAAAAATGCACGATATTGAAATAAAAAATCACCTCTTTTTCGTCAAACGCACTCGTCTGCTTCACTGTCAGTGTTCCTTTCATCACAAAGTGGAGGTTACACTCCTGCAAGGGATATTAAAACTCCATATTATCACCTGGAAGAAAAGCTACTTAAGAAATATTTAAGCTCGTTTCGGAAATTGAGAAACTCAAAAATATGTTCTACTTGCTATAGCTTCATGAAGCAGTGATTTAGGGCCAATGTCAGTTTTTGTTGGGGCGGATTCGTCCCCAAGTTGTTAACATGTTTTTTACCCTCTCAAAATAAAGGATATTGTATTGCATAGATCTTAGGTTTTTAATTTGGTTTTAATTCCTTTACACGACTTCTAATAGGGAGGTTAAGTGGATTAGAGGACTTAAACATGGCTTGCTTGCGGCTGCATATCCACTGCGATTGCTTTATTCGCAGATTGGTCCCAAAAAAGCTAACAAAGACTTAATTTATGGTTTATTTAAACAAATTTTAAAAATAACGGGATTCAGGCTTAACTGATGTCATAATCACATACGAAACACAGCCTACTCTACACATTAAAACTTCCTGAATCGAAGTCCCACTCTGAAAGCGTACTTTAGCTGCAGCCTCGGTTTGAAATTGTTGTATAACTGTAACCTGGAAATACTCGACCAACATACCTGATCACCTTGTCTCATCAAAACAGTGCCTGCAGGAATACTGGCCACGTTCAACATACCTTCTAAGATGTGCTCATCCTAAAATGGAAAACGAGAGGAATAGAATTTTTGCTAATGTGTAGCAAGCTTTGTAGTTATATCTGGATTTAGTAGAAATCACCCAGCATACTATCACGAACGCTGCATTCTGATTGGTTAAACTACTCCAGACTCGTTTAGTTTTTTACTACTTCTGGGGCCGGTTGTTCAAAAGCCGATTAACTTTAACCCAGGATTAACGCTTAACAAAACCCATTGGTTGTCATGGTAATTAACCCTGGATTAGGGCTAATCTCCTTTTGAACAACTAAGCCCTGGAGACCTTGAACTCTAAAAATGTATTGAGAAATTGTCAGATATGTTAAAGTAGTTTTATATGCGAAAACAAAAGATTAGTGTTGTTGTATTTACTGTATATTGAGCGAAAGACAGCGAGTAGCGAAACTGGCGGGTGTATTTAAATAAAAAACAATGGCGGGTTCTTTAAAGTCATTCCCCTGAAAAAAATCCGCACATAGTTTTTTATTCAAACTTTGTCAGTTTGTTCCTTTGTATATGTTGACTTCCAATATGGAATAAAAAGTGGGGGTCACCAACTTCGTTTTCGAGTTACAGAGTGTCAAACTATGGTTATTTTATGCCAATTTAGCAAAAAAGTGTCATCATCGCAGTTTTTTATCCGACCGCAAACAACAAACATTACTGATGTACACTAGGGTGACTTATATTCTTATCACTTTTTTTTAACTTTCAGTCGAATAAGCTACACATTTAAGGAGTTTTGTCAATAAATGTCATTAATTAACATGATTAATCAGCGTTAAAATTACCTCATT
>JAOBAT010146484.1:0-11114 GCA_026413305.1 Hydrozoanthus tunicans
GCGTGAAAGTCGATTTTGTGGAGGGAGGAAAACCGGAGAACCCGAAGAAAAACCCTCGGAGTCAGAAGAAGATCGACAAATCTTAGCCCACATTCCACAGAGGTGGGAGGCACGAGCGCTAACCACTCGGCCATCCTGACTCCCCTAACTCTGAAAATACAAGTTTCCTGTAGGCTTTTTTGAATGCCAGTATGAAACCCTTGATTCAGTTGGAAGCTAATTAGTTTTTTAATTGAAAAAAGGCTTCGGGAATTAATTTAAAAATGCTCAGTCAAATAACAAAAGATATAGAGATGTGTTGAAAATCTTGCTAGACCCGTTCAGCCCAACGTTTTGTATTAGCTATAGTGTTCAAATCAGTTTTTATACACAGAGCAAAAAAATAACTTGGTCCAGTCAAACGTGGCTGAAATAAGACAAGCCACGTGTGTGTACTTGCGCACTCGTACAATTTACGCGCTGTGTATTTCTCTAAGAGGCAAATTTTTCCCGCTGGCGTTTGTGATTGGTTAACGATGTCGCACCTTGCCCCAATCTGAAAATTACCAGCCCCACTTACTGCGAACGCTCTAATATGCCCCCCCCCCTCTCTATTAAGCCCTCCCCCCGTCCCATCGTAAAGATAATGAAACCAAAAAACAAGGCGTCCTGTATCAAAAATACATTTTGCAAATAGTTATATCTTTTCAAGTTTTGCAAATTGCTGATTAAAACGCCAGAGGGACACAAAGGTACTCAGTAGTTGTTTTTAGACGTATTTGGTAACTGGATATTCGATTCAGTCTTTGGCTAATACCAAATGATAAACCCCTCTCTAATAAGGCCCGCGTCTGGAAGGGTTTACTTTGGTTTTTACATATTACAGGAGCCCATAACATAGTTATGGGCTCCTGCATATTAAAATTATTTTTGGCTCGGGGAAAACATGAAAAATCTTTCCAGGTTATTCAATCACTATTTCAAAAAATTACTATAATACTAGTCCGAACGTCAATACGTGAAATTGTAAAAGAGCATTTTTCAGCGGAGGGCCTGTATAGTTATAGATGCGAAATTATGGCATAGAAGAAATTTATCAATTCTGTCACTTAACGAAAATTTTTTCAACTGGAAAGAAATGGCTTCTGCGAGCCAATTCTCTCGTGACAAGTAACAAGTGTTTGAATTTACACACAATAGTTGTTTTTAAAAGAAACTGACTCGGCTCATAAAATAAGCAAAAACAAGAGCATAGTTAAAGGGAACTTTCATTCCCAAACTATTTTCTTATATGTTTGAAAACATTTGTTTAGGATTCCAGGAAAGGTAATTTGTAGGACATCTCCTCGCCGTGACCTTAAAGACAGTTTACAAAACGTGCAAGGCGGCTGCTGAGCCATATTTGCGCCCGCGATCTAACCCACGACATCACAACGTGAAACCGAAGAAACCTAGGCTTTTTAATAAACTGCTTAAAAAAGAGAACGTTTCTTTTTGTTCTACTGGATGATTTTGCGAAAATGCAAGCAATGAAACATTCCGAAGAAGGTAGTAGATCTAGAGCTGATTCTTTTGACTGTATGACGTTACTTTCTTTATTCATTTTTGAATCGTTTTAGAAACTACACCTCTGATGTTTTTAACATTTAAAAAGAAATAGGTTTGGAATGCATGTTCCCTTTAAAGTTCTATATCTGTTACTTCTTTTGCGTCTGCTTGTTCATTTTAATTGTATTTGCTTCATCATTTATATCTCAAATCTTGATCTTTATTAATAGTTGCCATTTTAACCCTTGTAAACCGTTCAGACTTTCGGCCCAAATTTGAATGAATAGCAAGGGTAAGTTCGACCCCCGTAGGGGTATGTAAGGTGCCAGTTATCGGCTTCTAGTGTTGTCCCTTCGCCTGTACACTATATTTTTTTATGAACTGCTAAAACTTTGCGCAGCCTCGCATGTTCTTATTTTGGAGGCAGTTTCAAACTTCAAATTATTTTTTTACAGTGGGACCCCGTCACTGATGGGCCAGAAACAAATGGCCGTACTGATAACGGGGTGACCGTATCAACGAGGTTTATTCAGTATAAGACAAAGTATGGCCATTCAATCGGCGGACCAAACAAAAAGTAACCGTTATAACGAGGTGGCTGCGTACGGCGGGGTTCCACCGTATTTTATTCCTATTTGCAAAAACAAAATGAATGAGGCCAGTGCAACTGACACTGAGCTGTATCGTCCTCACGGACGGCTCGTGACTTTCAAATTTCTATCAATTCTCCCAACACCCCTCCCCTTCCCCCTCATCGTGCAATAGAAAATTACACAGCACGGAAAATTTGCTTAGTTAGAGTTTAGTCCTTCCCGGCATTTGGTAGCTTTAAATCAAAAATGGACTGAGAATTACTGTAATTCCAACATGGCGTCTGTCGATTACGATGTTTATATGAAACACATGTCTGAAGCTGAAAACAACCGCTTCATCCATATTTCAGTGGTAATTCGTGAGTCGTAAGTTCTGCTGAATCTGTAGACCTTATTTGTAGAATGCGGTGTTCCCCTTTCCTTTGCCACAAGCAATCTATCAAACTTCTTCTCGCTTGTTTACTGACATTCATATTAACTTCGTTATATTGGAGCTGGATCCGGTGCGGCATAACAACAACTAGCTCAACACTGAAACTTCCGAATGTTGTGCGAAATCGTCCGCCATCGTTGACAGACTGTAAAGAGTTTATTTCTAAAGTAAGCAAAGCGAGTAACGGGGTGCAAATTCGCAAAGAATGTCCACGAAAAATCCCTTTTCAAAAACTTGACATTGTCGTCAATGGAGATAGGACCATCGAAGGAAGGCTCGACGCCGACGCCGATGAAGCCTATGTCCCTTTCTCGTTTGTAAAAGAATACTTCGAGATATATGGCGACATTCAGGTAGATGAGAATGATAAGCAATTCTTGGATTGGAGGCATTCATACTCAGAAGTTAAGAAATTGCAAGGAAAATATGTTTATTATGGACCTTATCTATGGTTTCAAAACTATCATGTCGAAGGGCGATCGCGTGTAAAATGTATTAGCGGCATAGAAGGAGTTCCGGTTTCAACTCAGTGGGATCCAAAAGGATATTTTTATCCCATACAAATTGCTCAGTTTGGCTTAGAACATTACAGTAGACTGAAGTTGGAAGTTCCCTCAAAGCCCAGAGTTTTCGAGGATGCTGAAAATCCATCTGAAATGAATTGGATAGTCGGCGGCAGGGATTCATCTTCACAAATAAAAAGTGTCTTTGTGAATGAAAGAAACAGCCGAGCGATTCATTTTGTTATCGAAGGTAAGTGGCGATTTTAGAAAAAAAGTTCATTTATAGTTGGAGATGGCAAGCACTTTAATTTTTCTTTTCGCGTTCAGAAGACAAATTGTTCTGAAGTATCAGCTATCGGATATCGTTCGTCTCAGAATACCACCTTAAGGACCCAATGTAATTTTTGAGTAATCTCTAAAAACAATACATGTAGGAAATTGGCCATTCCTTTTTTGGTTTCACCGCAATGTAACTGCCATTCGCTTTAACTTTGATTCTGAAAAATTCAGAGAAACAGAGCGTGTGTTCGCACTCGTACCCAAAACAACCTTTATGATTTTTTCCTTTTTTTAGAGTAGTTATGTCTATTTTTCGTGCTACTGCATGTATGCGTCGCGTCCTCTGAAGCGTAGTTCACAAAATATACAGGAGGTTTGTTCTGGAAATTTGCCTCAGGGTTTTTTTTTAAATGAATAGTGTTTGCCTCATGCCTTTTATCAATGGAAGAGTGAAGACTAAACACAGTTTTCAATTAACTGCAGTTCAAGTTTAGTAGTCGCTATTTTCGCTGCCTGTGGTCCTTGAGTGTTTCGGCTTTGAAAGGAATAAAACGTAATAAGAGATGAATGGCTGTGTTTTGCTGGGAACTACAGCACTTAGAGATCACTTATGTCCTTGTCCTTGTTTCTGGGGGGCATATTTGAGATATTTTATGTATAAATATTTTATCAAAAACATGACCTTTTGACATTTAAGATGCTTAGATATATGTTGATGAGAATGGAAATTGAAATGCTGAAAATGGTAGAAATAAAACAAGAAAAGAAATATCACAAAGTCAAAGTTGTGTATGAATTGAAAAGACTCGTTAATTTTTGTAAACCAAGAAGAAAATTTTACAGAGACATGAAAAGCTGCAAGATAACTAGCTGAAACAGTTTATACAAAGCACTCAGGAAGTAATAGGATTTTAAGTCAGCTTGAAAAAAATTTCTTTTTAAAAAGAGCTTTATGCTACATTACTGTTCTGTTTTACAACTTGATGTTTTAAGATTCAACCTTCTTAAGCTTGTCCTCAGTTGACATTGCTTTTATTGCATAGTGAGAATTAGTTTAATTTTGCTACTTGACTGATGTTTAAGTTGCTTTAGTGCATGGCTTAGCAGCTAGGGTGTTTGACTTGTAATGGTAGGGTCACAAGTTCGAGCCCCCGTCAGACCACTGTGAACATTATGTCCTTCAGCAAGATGCTTTATATGACTTGTTCCAGTCAACTCAGCTGCATAAATAGTACTGCCTCAAGTAACACATAGATGAGAGATCTTTTTTCCATATAGTTTGCAGTGGTCTTATTAGAAACTGGAGATTTGACAAGAATCTGACTATAGCAAGTGGTCTTATCTTTTTGTCTCTCAAGACTTTTTTTTCTGTATACTCTGGCACCCTTTTCAACCCCCAACCCCTCCCTTGTCCTTTTGACTATTCATGTTACATGTTTTATGAAGCAGATTTTCAAAATACTTTAGTGCAAATGGTACAAAAGCAAAATTGGGTTGTTGCCATTGTCTTTTTCTTGCAAACAAGATGAAAATACCTAGTGTAGCCGAAGTACGGCCCAGACCCCAGGCCGAGTTCCCCCCATTTGGGTCACATGACAGTTTATGTTTTTGGTTGTTTTGTTAGGAGAAGAGTCGTGAGAACTGACTCGATAAAATGTTGTTTTGTTTTTATGATTGTCAAGTTTGTATGGAGATATTCCCGACCCCCTGAAGGGCTGACAAAGTCTTACGGTAAAACGATAAATTGTAAAGTTGCACAGTCTTTCATATATCAGTAAAGCTTGTCAGAATTCACTGCCCTGAGTGGCAGCTATACCTAGGCAGGGGCATAGCATGAACCATTTCTTTTGCTCTTTTTTGTAAAATTTCCTATTTAATAATAAAGATATACTGGAATAATGTTTATGGTACTATTACTATATAAGTTTGATGTTAATATAACTGTCAGTGGCATTGCCAGTTTTATGAGCTGGGTACAAATTGTTGTAGATCTGCATCAGTTATCTCTTTGTGTTTTGGCTTTGCAAAACCAAAGGAAAACTTTTGGTTTTGTTAGCTTGCTGATGTTCTTGTTTAAGTGCTGAGGTTTGTTATTTGCAAATGGTGTTAGTTAAGTAATACCACTAGCACTTTATGAGGGGTTTTCTCATTTTAGAATTTACTGACAGTTTTGGACAGACTTTACAGTGTTTTTAAGTCATAACCAGACAGCGGTATAGTTTCTGGTATCAAAACTCATTAGACTCATTGTCATCATCTCCCTTATCCTCTTCATCATCTTCTTAATCATAAATCCTTTTTATGCAAAAAGACACAGGAAGCCTCTACAGCAGCTCTCCTTCTTTGCCATTGTATCGCCCTCTTCCAGGCTGTACGGAGCAGGTTTAAACTGTATCTGATGAGAGCTCAGTATCTGCTCTCCACGCCAACATCCTCAGGGTTTCCATACTGCATTTCAGTTCTGGGTGCTATGTCATTAAAAACAAATTCTGTTTGTGTTGTTTTCTTCACTCTCAGAGCAGATTCTCCCATTTGGTACTTGGTTTTGGCCCTGGGGTTTTAGGTATTCTTACAACTTATTCTGATTTTGTTTTCGGGATGAAGAAGAGAAATCCGTTACCAGGAAATGCCAATATGACTTTGTTTAGTATTGCATTACTTGTGTCATAAACTGCCCCTGATGGGTTGTCAGTGGAGTGTTGGTTCTATATTGACTAACCAGCGAAATGACTGGTCTTCTCTTGCCAGAGCCCTAGTAACTATATAGTTGTTGAAAATCCTATAACCAGCAGTCAGGTTGATCCCAGCTCTCGGGGATCAGTGACCCACAATTCTTTCTCTATCTGACAACCTTGCTACCCATGTTGTGCACCACCCATTGCGAGTGAGGCCGCATCAAGACTTTTTTCAGCACTATTCCCACTACAGTTGAAGAGGTCTGAACGAAGACTGTGATCTTTTGTTTTCTAGTTTATGCTAAAGTCACCTAATTCGAGCTTTTAAGATATACGTTATTTGGCACCTTGGGTGAGCTTAACCCTTTCAGCCCCAATAAAAAATAAACTGATCTGTTGATAAATTCACCCAACTAGCGCCAGTACTTTTTATATTGTCAGGTAAGGAGAGTTTCTCTTTTCATCTTCAGCACCTCACCAAGTTTGGTGAACTGCTCAGTGTTTGTGCCCTCTTAGCAGGTTGTACAAACCAGGTTCGAACCGTATTCGCACGTGCATCCTCTCTCCTTTGTGTGGGTTTGTAGGGTTCTTTGTTGATGCTGTCGATGGCTGAAACTCGGGTTATTCCCGATTTCAAGTTGCAAGGCCTCAATTGAGGCTATATGTTGTGTTTACTCAAGGACACCCTCTTTGTTGTGACTTACCTTTGATGAAGAGTTAAATAATGATGAGAAACTGTTAATGCCGAAGTATTCAATTGACAAAGATCCTTATTTTTTTGTGAAAACATCAGTATATTCAGTTACGTCTTTCTCTTTCCTATTACCTCGCTCCCCGCAGCCCGATCCCCAAAAGCCTTCTTAAAACTCCCACAAATCCCTAACCAGTTCCCCAAGCTCTGAATATGAACACACAACAAATCAACCATCGTTTAATGTGATCTTTATTTAAAAGCATATGTAATGCGGAGAAGATAACGAGAACAAATTCTGTGCGAGTTACTGACAGAGCTCAAGAGAGCTCAACTAAACGGAAACACACTGCGCTGGTTAATTAGCCTGTGGTATATTATACACCAGCATTTAGAGCAGTAGAGAAGAACATAGCCACAGGAACACTTACAGCACTTAATTTCACCGCCGCCTGGTTAACCCAATCGGTAAGGCGACGGCCTGTCGTGCGGGAGGCCCGGGTTCGATTCCCGGTGCCAGTCTTTTACTAAGGGTCTTATAAAGTATTTGAGGAGGAGGTGCTGCCTTTGCTCTAACATTTGCAAACGGTTAGACCTGGGCCCGGTTGTACGAAGCCTGGATAAGCTATCCGCTGGATAAAAGCTATTTGTCGTCACTGATTAATCAAAAATTACTTGGCTGTTTGTTGATTTCTTTATCCCTTGTTGTTAAGTGAGTGGAAGACTCCTAAACCTATGGTTTAAATGGTGTCAAACAACTTTCAACATTTTTACTGCTAAGAATAGAAAGCACTTATCCGGCGGATAGCTTGTCCAGGCTTCGTGCAACTGGGCCCTGTAGTTCGCGTCTTCTCGGATAAGGACGTTAAACCGTAGGTCCCGGGTGGCAGACCTCGAAGGGGACCTCGAGTTCTAGTCCTATTGCCTGTTCTCCCATGACTGCTCGATTCAGAAGCGGTAGCATTTGAAGAAACCGAAATAATAACGGCAACAGATAAAAAGACAGTAACGGACAACAAGAAACAGCCGAGTAACAAAAGCAGAAATTAGAATTCTGTTTTCTTAATTTAATTCTCGGTTTATTTACGTTTGGTTTCTTCAATACAGATCTAGGTTCCGAAGGAGTCATGCTTAACCTGGACAGTTCGTTAAGGAACTTTGTCCTCTCTTTTGATCTTAAACTCCAAGGCGAGGTCCGCATAACAGTCATGGTGGAAAGTGACCATTCCCGCACGCACAAGATCCACTACACCACCACCAAGGAGCTTATCACAGTGCGCAGTGGAGGAATCTACTATGGCATTGGAGGCTGGGAAGGATGGAGGCATCTTACTCGAAACCTCGACATAGATTTAAGGAAAGGCCTCGGCTTTTCTAAGACGAAGGAAACCAAAAAATTAAACAAAAAACTCACTGTAACTGAAGTGCAAAGTATTACCCTTCGTGGCGAGGGCCTCATTGATAATATTACCTTAAGGCGTTCTGCGCATGCGGAGAGTTTTATTGCCGCTGCTGATTGGATGATACGAAACCAAGATGAGGTTGGAGGGTGGCCGATCGCTGTAAAGCGCAAAATTGAAGGTTCTGTAATGAAACCTGGTTGGCATTCGGCTATGGCGCAGGGACACGCCATGTCACTTCTCACCCGTGCATACCATTATACGAAGAATCCAATCTATCTTGAAGCAGCGCTCAAATCCACAGAAGTCTTTAATATTAAGTCAGAAGAGCGAGGCGTGCTTGCGGTTTTTCTTGGTCGCTACAATTGGTACGAAGAATATCCTGTTACACCGTCACTGTTCGTACTCAACGGCTTCATATACTCGCTCTTCGGCTTGTATGACCTTAAGCTAACAGCGCCTTTAGACAAACGATCAGTTGCAGAGAAATTATTCGATGATGGCATTCAATCGTTAAAGGCTTTGCTGCCACTGTTTGATTGCGGGTCTGGAACGTTTTATGATCTGCGTCACGTGACAATGGGAGTAGGGCCCAACCTCGCGCGGTGGGACTATCACACGCTACACGTAATTCAGCTATACACGCTGTATGAATTGACCAATGAGACTTTATTTAAAAGTACTGCCGAACGGTGGGAAACTTACACTCAAGGAAAGCGGGCAAAGCACAACTGATGGGAATTCTTGTGATATAGATTTCTCTTGCGGAGTTGCTGTGACAAGTGGAGAGAATCCGGGGGGGGGGTACTTCGGGCTCAAAAGGGTAGGGATGACCGTCGGAAAAGTTCCAAAAATACCTTAAAAAACCAAGGGATAAAAAAATCCCCCCCTCAAAAAATACCTCTCGGTTTTAAGATTACCCTAAAAAATGCCAATTTTCCCTTGAACGCTAGTGGATCGACGAAAAAGTTCCTCGTGATGTGCAGTGAATAAAGGCGCGCGCGTAATAGAACATTCGCCAAGGGACTTTTTTCTTAACTTCTTATCAGTACGCACGTTTGGTAAAACACGGATTGCAAGCAGTCCAATAGCTTGGGGGTTTTTCAACCCTAAAAAATACCAGACTCTTGGTTTACCACAGGATTTTTTTAAACAACCCCTAAAATATACCGGACTGACAATTTTAACCCCTAAAAAATACGACGGTCATACCTACCATTCAAATATAGGGAGTATCCCCCAGGGAGAGAATGCGTGAATTTTAAACTGTGTATATTATCAATTATTGATGCTGCGAAAAATGACGGTTAACTTTATTTCATTTCGTATTTTAGTCCTCTGTGCCATGTTTTAGAGGCTTAGGGTGCATTTCTTTGGAAAAAAATCCGAATCCGGATTCTGAATCCAAAAAGGGATTTTTCGTTTCTTTGGGAAAATCCGAAAAGTGATTATGAACCCAATGAATCTGCTCTCGACCAGGATTCAATGGATTGAATCTGAATCCGGATTTTTTAGCGAGCATTTCTTTGTGAAAGGATTCGAAAAAAGTACATATGGTGAGCGGTCTTCGCCGCTAAAACAGCCGTCTGCTGTACGGGTGGCTAGGAAAGATCACCCGGAAAAATCCCTTTTTGGATTTTTCGTTTCTTTCGCAGGGATTATTCCGCGATTAATCCCTTTTCGGATTTTTTTGTTTCTTTCACAGAAAACAATCCGTGTAATCTCACGCAATAATCCCATTTTGGATTTTCCCAAAGAAACGCACCCTAAAAAATTCCTGCACACGCAGCGCACATGAGTCTCGTTGCTACCAGTGACCTTAAAAGGCATAAAATTTGAAATAAATTAAAACGAGTTCCAATCGCTTTTCTTGGGATGTTCAATAAATTTCGTGCTACGCAATCGGACGAACGACGCGTCTTGCTTGTTTATTCTTTTTGCTGAGTGGGCAAGTCAGTAAAAGAAGCCCGTACACAATTTCCAATTCGCGTGACTTCGTCGGATCATAGTTAATATATACGGACTGGTTAGGAAACCATTGTTCTAGGTCTTTGTTCGCCGTTTTCTTTTATTTTCTGGTCTTGACCCTGCACAAAACGTGCAGAAAAAAAAGCTTTTGAAATGCAAATTAACAAATAGCCACTCAAAATATTCTCACTAACACCTGGAACAAAGAATGTGCAGGGTCGCGGTTCTTTCAACATAAAACAAAGCATCTTTGTACATTCTTTGTTTTTTTCTTTTGAGGTTTGCCGGCTTTCCTAACCAGTCCATATATTAACTATGGGATACGCGACCGCATTTTGGACAATCTGCAGATCAACAAAGAAAAAAAAGATGCAAACATGTGCAAAATACATTACACGTTATAGTTAAAAACATTTTCAAATCTCGCGCCCTTTGTTCAATCGGCTACGATTTGCCCAAATATGGAAATTCCGATTAAGATAGCACTAAGGTGACAATCGTACTAAAGAAAACTGGAGCCTGGTTCTTTGTTACGTGTGAATGGCGTCATTCTATCCAACGATCTACTTTGCCCGGGGATGGGGGACCGCTGGAAAAGTCCCAAAAATACCCTAATAAATACCGAGGGATAAAAATTTTCAACCCTAAAAAATACCTGTCGGTTTTAAAATTACCGTAAAAAATACCAATTGAAAGCTGAAGTTTTTCCCTGGGTAGCCAGTGGGTCGGCTCTAATTTCCACTTGTGTTGTGCTGATCGATCAAACGTGATATGCAGTGAATAAAGGCGCGCGCGTTTTATAGAACGTTCGTCTTTTTTCTTGTCAGTATGCACGTTTGCTATAACAGTCCAAAAGCTTGGCGTTTTTAAACCCTAAAAAATACCAGGGTCTTGGTTTAACATCGAATTTCTTTTTACAACCATAAAAAGTACCGAACTGGCAATTTGAACTCCTAAAAAATACGAATGTCATACCTACCATCCCAATATAAGGAGTACGAATTCCCACAGAAAGACGATCGTCAGTTTGCGGCCTCCGGTGGGG
>JAOBAT010146495.1:0-11114 GCA_026413305.1 Hydrozoanthus tunicans
GTCCAGGCTTTAACCCTGAACACCTGCAAGGCTTACTCCCTATTCCTGCATGATACAACTTTGCACAATTTGTTGAAGTTTTGGCATGTAAAAAGTAGGAAATAGTAGGAATTTCAAGTCAAAAGTAGGAATACTAGGAGAAGGGTAAAAAAAGTAGGAAATAGTAGGAAAAGTAGGACCACTTGAAAGCCTGGACTACGGCTTGGAGTACGACTACGACTACGATAATTACGACTGCGAGGACTACTACGATTAGGAACTCGACGATTTGGAGTACGACTGCGACTACTACGACTACGATCATTACGACTGCGATGTAGTGACGTGACTGTTTGATGTCACGCTTTTTGATTGACATTTGAATTGTAACGAGATTACGCCATGCGGGGGAGAGAGAGACAGTTTTGTTTTGTTGAAGGCAAGAATGTAAAGTGAGCCGGCAAATAAATACGGTCAAAACGTAGAGCTAGATTAAACATCAAAAACCCACTTGAGTCATTACATGCGAGAACAATTATCATTACAACTACTATTAATATAACGACAACGACGACCACTACGATTACTACGACTATTACGACTACCACGACTAATGTGATTACAAAAACGGTTATGACTTTGACTACGTTTGCGACGACTGTGATTATGACTTCAACCTCGACTACAATTACTCTTGTTAGTAATACTTCGATGCTGGTTCCTTTTATGCTGATTGGAAACACTTTCTATATTTTCCCTGTAATTTTGTTGTGTATATTATTAAAAAGTAATCACATGCCAATTTGCACTCATGAGTTTTTCAAAAAGCTCAAATTGCATTTGCACTACGGGCTCATACAATTTTGATACTATTTGAAAAACCCGCTCGTGCAAATTATTTCCAAATTGAGCTCGAAGTCGTGTGATTACCTATACCAATTGAATATGTGTAATTGAATATGTATATGAATTGAATACGTATTAATAAATGCTGATCATTGAAAAAAGTAGGAATCAACTTCAGTTTAAGATCTTTGTAGGAACAATCGAAGTGATATCCGGCTTTTTTACTTTGCCTAACGAGCCGGAAATAAATTTCTGTCCCTTAAGGGGGAGTAGAGGTGGGGAATTATTAGAGGGGGATTCATTACAAATCTTGAAACAGCTTTAAAAATCAGCTTCTGAGGGTAAGCACGTGGGGGAAACTGGCGTTTGGGGGTAATAGAGACCTTAAGCACGAGCCAACCGTGTTGCCACGGACGCCAACCGGAAATCAAGTATCAGAAGTTGAAGCGTACTTGCACACGTCATGCGACCGTGGTGATTGGCCCGGGAAGTGAAAAACGACTCGGCTGCCTCCGTGAAGGTCACCACGGCCGCATGACGTGTGCAAGTACGCGTCAACTACTGATTTTCGATTTCCGGTTCGCCTCCGTGGAGACACGGACGGCTTGTGCTTTAGGTCTCTATTGTTTGCCATGACGATCACTGCACTTATGTATCACAACATTAATATTTTTCAGTGATCGCATTACACGATGTTAGTGATATATCTAACATGATTGTATGACTACGGACAGACAAAAATTCAACAGCATGTCAAGGTATGTTTCCGTAACAAGACACTCAAAGGCGCTGTGAATGGGTATCAACAACTGGTGCTGTAACTGGCAACCTATAGTGTTTTAATTGGTTAACACACAAAGCAGTGAATATTGTGATTGATTACTTGGTACCACAATATATACAATGCTATTCAATATCTGACGCTCTTGGCAGTCCATATAACCGCCGCCTGGTTAGCCCAGTTGGTAAGATGCCAGTCTTTTATGAAGGAGGCCTGGGTTCGATTCCCGGTGCCGGACCTTCACTCAGGGTCTTAAAACAACTGAGGAGAAGGTGCTGCCTTTGCTCCAACATCTACAAACGGTTAGACCTTAGCGTCTTCTCGGATAAGGACGTTAAACCAAAGCCCAGTCTCTCGATCTCATATGAACCCACAACACTCGTCGAAAAAGAGTAGGGTGATCCCGGTGTCGTGGTCTGTCAACTATTAACTCAGAGCAACTCTTAATGAATATTAATGTGAGCCGGACGATCTAAGACACTCAATACCAAAGTCAACTATAAGTCATTGTTAAGCGCCTTTAATCATAAACATGTGGAAAAAGGCGCTATATAAAAGCTAAACATTATTATTATTGTTATTACTATTATTATTATTATTATTATTATTATCATTATTATCGATATTATATTTTTATGATGATTTCTACTAAAGGAATAAAACAGCATCGCACGTATTTCTAGACAATTTTAGACAATGGTTATGAAGTAAGAGGACACGAGGAAAGTGTTGAGAGAAAACTCTCTCTGCTTTTCAAGTGCCCTCTTATGTCATAAACATTTTCTATAATTGTCTAGAAACACAAACAATACTGTTTTATCCCTTTTAGAAAATAATTATAGAGAAAGTGGATTTTGGAAAATCCTCCATCTGTTTTGAAAAAAGATCTTGAGCTGTGTGACGTCAAATCCATTTTCTATTCTCTCATAGAAAATAGATCTGTAACCAATCAGAGCGTGCGTTACATCAGGATTATTTTCTAAAAATATGGAAGCATCGCTATCAGGATACATAATAAAAACTATAAAATATTTTAAAAAACGTTCTCTGATAAAAATTTTTAAAAAACACGAGCTTTCGGCAACCGATCCTGTTGCCTTCTTCAGGTGAAGACAGTATAAGATTCTTTTAGATAAACATTAATTTTCACACCTAGTCTCTTATATTGTCTTATCTTTTATATTATATCGTCATTATCTTATGCTAATCCTAGATCCGTTTTAACTATTTGCATTCTGAACTTTATTCATTCACCAGAAGGCAACAGGATCGGTTGCCGAAAACTCGTGTTTTTAAAAATTTTTTATCAGAGAACGTTTTTTTAAAATATTTCATTATTTTCTAAAATAGCTTTGGACTATAACCTCAAATTGACGTGGCTATACAATTATTCGTGGCTATGCAATTGGTTTATGACTGTGCTTGGAATTAGGGTTACTAGATAATAACAAGGCTCTAATCAAACCATTTCTAGTCAAGAACTGGGTCAGGTATGTCAGAATCCAACAGCACGCTCCCAACCAAAATTCTGATGAGTACCCTTCCCCCCTCCATTCTTTATCAGAAACTTTCCATTTCAATTTTGCACTCAAAACTTTCTCAACATCCTCAATAAAAAAAATAAAACACCTTAACTAACTCTGAAATGATTTTAAACTTGCAAAACTGAAGAAAATCAAGATATTTTTACCTACACATTAACTGCACTTGTTTAAAATATCATTAATTCTGTACTGCTGAATTTCTCACCTTGTAAATGCCTTGCGCAGAATATTGTGTAATTGTCTTCCTTAAATGAACAACCTGGAAGTACAGGTTACATGTCAGGCAGTAATTTTTTTAAACTCAAACCAAACTGCAAGATCTCATAGAAAGTATTAATATTGAATCATAATATAATATAATCTTAATAAAAAGTAAAAAACAAATGATAACGATACAACCATACAACATAGATAAAATCAAATACTTTGAGTCTTGTGTTTCCTGTTTTACTGATTCAAAACCACATTGCAATTAGCTTTTCCCACTTCGACCCATATCTTGGCAATGCAATCTTAGAATGAAAACTTACACGATAATGCTACCAATCCTGACTACAAAGAATATCCCTACCTGACTCTTTCGCACAGGCAAAATGATAAATTTGACTGCATCCTCTCTTGAAACAAGCCAACGTTGCACCAGCTTGAAAACATTTTGTGCATTTCTGTCAAAAAGAAAGTAACTTCATTTTGTTCTGAGGCAAAAAACAAATTTACCCTAAATGGGGCTTATTTTACTCTTAGACCTTCCAGGGGGGGTCTCATAAGAGAGGGGAGGGGGAGGTGTATTTAAAAATTGTCAATAGCCAAAGAAAGAAACAAAATATTAAGTTTGGTTACCAAGCACATTATGCAGTTTGATACTTTTTAAAAAACCCACTTACACAAAATTTTCCCAAATTGAATTTGAAGTCATGTGATTACCTTTACAAACAAAAATATCACTTTGCGATAAAGCTGCTTTTTGAGACAAAATTATGGTTCAATGATGCATTTGTTAATAAATAAAATTAATGCTTTCCTTTCTTTTTTCTATTTTTACGAACAAACAGTTTTTTAGTACATAACATGAAACTTAGTCATTGCACAACACTGCAGACTGCAGCCAGCCTGCAAGATTAAAGGATTACATGCCTTGTACATGACAAGCATGTATAGCAATAAATGAGGTAATAACGAAAAATTTCAAGGCCAACAGAAGCTAAATCCTTTCTAGAGTCAAGTGGCAAGTTTAGCCTGTGCTATCTGTGGTTTTTGTAGTGTTATTTAAACAGATTATAGTCTTTTTCTACCCTCTTCAAGATGGGACATGGTTAACCCCTAGCAGAGGCTGGTGAGAGGAAGATTATTGAGGTAGCCATACTAGCTTGGCTCTAATCAACTTGTTGATTCAGTACAAAAACAAAACGGTGGTCGATGAAGAAAAACTAAATTACATGTTGACCAAAAATAATGCGGGCTCCGTTACTAATTTAAATGGCTGAACAAACATAACACGAGCTCAGATCCATGAAAATCGCAAGATAAATAAACAAGTTAAACTTCATATCAAGTATTCAAGTGCCTTGCTCCTAGGTAGGATTATTAGTGACACACACTAACTGCTCAGCCACACACTAGTTTTCTGTCTACATTCAATTTAGTCCTACGAGCCTCATTTTGGGTATCCTATTCTTTTGAAAGTTTAGCTCAAGAGCAAAGCAAGTAGAGCTAACTAATTTGAATGACAAAAGAATATTAAATACACTGCCATTTATGCATAGGAACTATGGACAGCTTTTCAATTAGGTAATGAGAGAACCCCCCATTGTTCTGCAGCATTTTGCTTTCCCCCACACCAGAATGTTTAAACTTTCATACTGAAAATACATCGACCAGTGTAAAACACATTTTTAAAGTAAAAAGCATTAAAATTCTATTTCTTTTGTGTTCTAATATTTTTAAAGGCCAACCACAGAATTCCGAAACAAAAGTGAAGAAAACCTTTTTATTTTCAATGTTCCTCACTAAGAATTTTTCTTAAACTTAAAAACAGAAATGTTTCAATTAGAAAGGAACGAGTGAGCAGACTGGGAAGAAATACATAAGCTTACTTATCAAGATATTGTCTGTCTTTAAAATTTAGCCAATCAGATCAACAGTTTAGTAATACCACAATTAGCACCTTTATGCATTCCGCTGCAGTTAATCTCTCTAGTTCTTACTCGGAATGTTACTTGAATTATGCATTTTATGAGTTAAGTGTTCCTTTAGAATTAGAACCAGACCTCTCTTTACAACCATGGGTGATATATTCATGGCTCATTTTACAGCACTTTGAGGAAAATTCAATGGTCATTAGTATTTGCAATTGCACGACAACACATAGGACATAGTAAATAAAACATCTTTAGTAGTGAAAGGGTTAAGGATTTGAGAGAGTTTACAACTTTGTGAAAAACAATAATTTTTCTCTTTTACCCCAAATAGCCTAAGTGCCAGAACTATGCAAGTGACTTTGTATGAAATGCTGAATTCTCCCAAGGATTCTTGAGAGATAAAAGGGTTAATGTAGGGAGAATTGAGAACTTCATCAAAAGTCACATAATACACCGTTTTTGCACTAGACTCTTAAATTTAGCAGTGTTCTGGGCCTTAATCAGTTCTTAGCCTAAAAAGGTACTTACATGCTGTGCTGAACTCTCAACTGCTTGTTCTAGTCCCTCAAGATTTCTACCCTGCAAATAGACCCCTTGTGACCATGTAGCACAATCTTTATGCACCCAAAGTTCTAACATTTCTGCATCAGTTGATCCACTTGTCTTATTGCTTTCACCACAAACTTGTTTGCTTTTACTTGTAGGGGATAATAGCTTAGCATTCAGTGATTTACCTCCCTTTAATAAACTCTCTTTCAGTTTTGCCTTGTATGGTCCAAACAATACACCCAGGTATTCATAGTGAGGAGGTTTCCCACATAAACAACAACACCATGGGTCACCTACAGCGCAGC
Organism: Hydrozoanthus tunicans; assembly: GCA_026413305.1. Classification (NCBI taxonomy): domain Eukaryota; kingdom Metazoa; phylum Cnidaria; class Anthozoa; order Zoantharia; family Hydrozoanthidae; genus Hydrozoanthus; species Hydrozoanthus tunicans. Next base: position 6,143 of record JAOBAT010146495.1, read on the forward strand.
CTTTCGGAATCACAGAAATACATTTTATGGTAGGAATATGAGTGGAATATTTTGCTTTCTTTGTTCCTTCCCTCATGTACCCCACAGTAGGAACTATACTGGGTACTGTGGTAGACGCAACACATTTTGCATCAAGTTTCAGTGTTCTCTTGCTACCTTTATGGGGTGTGATTCTCTCACTTTCAGATTTTCGAGGCCGCCCTCGACCACCTTTCTTAGTCGGTGTTTCAGCAAGAGTTGGAGTTTCAACAACTGAAATAGAGGTTTCAACAACTGAAGTCTCACTAGCTGACTGTGAGCTGCCCTTTCTTGTTGCATAAGGTTTTCGTTTTTGTTTGTCTTTACTTCCAAGGGGCCGTCCTATTTTTTTCCCTTTAGCTGAAAAAATAGGTTCTTTTGGATTGGGTGAAGTTAGCACTTTACTTTCACTGTGTCTTTCTGTTTGTTCAAAAACTTTAATTTTTGCATCTAAATTCCCAACAATTTTTTCTTTCAATCTCTCTTTACTATTGGAAGAAACAGTCAACTCTTTATTGCCACCACTACCCCTTCGTGTGGTTCCTGATTCTTGCTCCCGCGTTTGAAGGTTAGCAGACTGTGATTTTCTGTCCGAAGAATGTGACAGAATGATAGGCTTCGACCTACCTGACGATTTATTCGACTTTTGAGATTCAACAGTGACATTGCTTGTTAGTTTAGTGACTGTAGAAGTTGTCTTGGAGACGCTGTGTTTACCTGCTGTTTGAGCAGGATTTACAACAATCACCTTTGACCCGTTCTTTCCCTTTTCCTGCTGAACCTGAACATTCTGCACTGGAATAAGAACATTGCCCTGTATGAGGTACATCTGGCCAGATGGAGTCTTTGCTACAAGTACCTGCTGCCCGGTACCCTGAGCTTGACCCTTCGCTATAACAGATGCTGTGATGGCTGTTGTCCCTGATAATGAGCTCGTTCCCCCTGCGACTGATGTCACAACCACAGATTGGACCCCAGCACTTTTGGTTGACTTACTCTGCACTGCATTTTCCAAATTAGTATCACCAGTTGACTTAGCTGGAGGCTGTTTAGATTTGCCTTCAGTTTTTAGATTCACAGGTTTGGCATCGCTCATTTTCTCTTCAGTACTCGATTCCTCCTTTTTGTCTTTTTTTCTTTCATTAGAAATGCACAAGCTGTTATCTGTGTCACATGTGTGTACTTTCTCATCATCTTTTAAGGGCTTCTCCAATTCTTCAACACTTGCATCCGATAGATTGTTACTTTCTTCTTTGGCTGATGGGGATGCTTGCTTTTCAACTCGGTGTAAAGCTTCCTCTGTATCATTCTCTTTCGGCATTTCAGCTTCTTTAGAACATTCACTTAAAGTTACTTTCTCAAAAGCCTGGGCTGGTTCGTTGAGATCTGGATCTTCCATGGCTTCTTGGAGGCTTGTTTTAGATTCAGCATCTGTTTGATCTTGTTCGTCTACCTTTTTCACATTCAAGGTATGATCTTCTACATTCAACACTTCATCACAAGTACTCAAATCTGCAGCTGGTTCCTGTTCAATCTCCATTTCTTGTCTTGTGTTTATATTTTCTGGCGAGTTAGCATTCATCAAAACTTTAGGATTGGTTTCATAAACACCTTTATTTTCTTTGCTGTTGTCCTTGTTTTCTTTGCTCTGTGATGAATCAACCGGTACAGCACTGCTGTCCTCATCAAGCCTAACAGTATCAGACAAAGTTGCACCAGTTTTCCCTTTCTCTTCACCTGGTGAAGCCTCTTTAACCTCTTGTTTTTTTAATTTGGTCATCAAAACAGAGTTCGGCATTGCATCTGCCATTTCATTACCTTTACCCTCTTCAGTGCCTACACCCCCTTTTGACTGACCCAATTCAACATCATTTGGAGGCTCATTATCAATAGAACCTGTTTTCTGTCCAAACTTTCCTGACTCCTCAAGACTTTTATGCCGTGCTTGATCACCACTGTTCTCAATAGCCCCATTGGGTGGTTTGGTTGCATACTTTGGTGAAGTCTTACTACTGTCCAGCTTGGGTAATTTCGGGTTTGGTCCTGGTGTTGCTGAGCCAGCAGAGTGTTTCTTAGAATGAGCCAGCCCGCCAGCTACTTTACGTGGCACAGGTGCAGGCATTCTAATGGCTGCAGTAGGTTGAACAACCGATCTATTTGTTGTTTGTGGTGTGGCACTAGGAACTTCATCATTTGGAAAGCCACTGTCGATCATTTGTTGCTGTAGGTGTCGAAGCTGCGTTGGGCTAGATAAAGGTCCCATGGCAGAAGCTTCTTTACCCCAGCCATACATACAAGACAGCTGTTGCTGTGGGTTCATACTTGGCACTGAACACTGGGAATGCTGTGGAGAGAGTTGCTGGACAGGTGTATTGTCTCCAACACTACCTTGATATATTGGTTGAGCCGGGGTAGGTGATCTGCGCATTAAGCCTGTCTTTGGAGGTGAAGACGAGCTAGGATGTGTCAGGGGTGATGTGGGAGGCCGTCTTGAAAGTGAGGCTGATCCTGGTGACCGGAGAGGAGGGTGGTTACCCTGTGAGCCCAAGGGCTGCATCTGCTGAAGCACAGGTGATGCCATTGTTCTACCTGGATGATGCATTTGCTTTGGTGACGGAGGTGACATACCTGCAAATGTGCCAGGAACATTTGACATGGATAGCGACTGCTGGGGTACCGGAGAGGGCTGGGTTCTCACAGGCCCCCCATAGGGGGAATAACTTGGTGAACCCACTGGCATGCTCCCTTGATTTGGCATCTGCATCGGTGAATAAGTATTGGGCGAGTTTGGTGGAGGCTGCAAACTGCCTGGAAAGCTCGATGCTTGCATTTGCACTTGTGGTGAAATTGCCGAGGCTGTAGAAGCTCGTGGAACTGAGCCATACGAGAATGAGTTCCCAGAAAGCATCATTCCTGGATGCATTCCAGATGGGCTTGGCACAGGTGGTCTATGCTGGGAGGGGGGCGACAAGGGAGGAGCATCAAATTGACCATAATTTTGCAGGGAACTGGCATTTCCAAAGTTATCAGGCTGTTGGTAATTTGTCTGATAACCAACTGAACTTACAATCCCTTGCTGTTTTGAAGCTTGACTTGGGTAACCACTGCCATATCTTGAATAACTCCCTCCTCCAAAGTACGATGACGTTTGCTGCCCAGCCATCTGATACATCTCTCCCTGTTGCAACAGTGGGCCTCCTGTATTCTGTGGAAAAGACTGGGGATTTTGGTATGCACCATAGTTTGAGGAAGCATGTGAAGGAGACATGATTGGTGGCATTCCTTGTTGCAATCCCGTACTTGGACGAAGATTTTGCATCCTGGTGCTAAACTCAAGGCTGCCCTGTCCATAATCCTGTTGATGGACAAAAAGAACCACAATTAAATATGATCTGCACTAATCCAACCCTTTCAACATACATCGCGAATGCGAAACAAAATTGACTGAAATTAAAAGATTACCTATAACTCCAGATAATCATGGGTTTTAAAACTACCGTAATGCACCTATCAATATAAAGCCCGGGAGGAAGGGGAGGAGGGGGTGGTGTGGGCAAGGGTGGGGATTTGTGTCTGTGACCCGAAATTTTTGTAAAACACCCATGGGTCGGGTGTCGAAAAATCATAAAATTAAGTTCAAGCTCCCCACCCTGGGAAACAAGGCAAGTACAAAAGGTTCTGAAAATGAAACTTGGGTGTTATAAAAAATACGTTAGCATTTAATATGTTTTCTAACACGGTTGAAAAAGAAAAAGGCAAGAACTTGTATTATATTTGTGGAATTATCGATTGTTATTGAGCACACATAAGTTTCCTCCACAAAAACCTGATTGCAATTTCCAGTTCACCATGCAACTGAACGAAAAAAATTCAAAAGCATCTTATGAATGCACCGTCATGGCACAGGAAGCGACGTTCGGACGATACACAAGTCGACGACGAGGTCTCGTTCCAGTCTCCTTGCAATGACATGGCCATTTTGTTCCCAGGCTCAAGTTCAACTGCCCGCCCCCGGGCTTGACAACGATCAAACTGCCCTCCCCCCGGGAAGGCCAGTATCGTCAAATGTCCAGCCCAGGGGCCTAAAAATCATGTCAAATGCCCACCCTATGCCCGCAGCGCCTCCCCCCCCCCCCTTCCGGGCTTTACATTGATACGTGCATAAGTTGTAGTTTACTAATACTATTTACTTTAAAGTACTGGCCACTTGAGCAGTTAAGCATGTTCGACTCATAATCCTAAGGTCGCAAGTTCGAGGCCCTGGTCTCAAATCCGTGTTGTGTTAAACAAAACACTATACCCGACTTTGTTCCAGTTGACTCAGCTACAGTGGAATCCCGGTTTAATGATATGCCAAGGGGGCGCCAAAATCATATCGTTAAACTGGGATATCGTTATACCAAGATTCCCGGTATAAAGATATTGTGCGAAAATTTCTAAAATATTGTTATACCGGGAAAAAGGTTACATATGTGTTTTTAATCAATGTTCACTGATTGATAAATTTGTAACTAATACTTTGTAATATCAAATGATTTACAAAATAAATAATGATCTAAAATGGTTTAAAACACATCAATCAGCATTCATGGCTGCTGGAGTATAAACAAGAACAATGATTACTGACAGAGGCATTGGTGTTTATTAATTAAAGTTTGTTTTGTTATAAAACCAGCATTTCCTGTGGTGTATCATGATTTAATTGTTATACCGGGAAAGATTTTGCTCTCGGGGAACATATCCCCATGGTTAAACTGGGAATATCATTAAACCGAATATCGAAAAACCAGGATTCTGCCTCATACATTTTACTGTAACTTTTGCCGGAGAAACAAACGTTTACTGTTAAACCGAAGATTGTTAAGCCGGGATTCCACTGTATATAAACGAGTACCAGCTAGTGCTGGTAGCTAACCTGTGCTTGATTGTGTTCTGTCTAGGGAGGGGGAGGGGG
>JAOBAT010146506.1:0-11114 GCA_026413305.1 Hydrozoanthus tunicans
ATATCTAAAGAACAAGGAAAGATTTTAGCAAAATTTTTTCACCGCTGTTCCTCATTTAGCAAGGTCTATCCATTGAAATAATAATTTTTTTTCACTTCATATGCACTTTAAAGGAATCCACTACTGCTGAATATTATTGGTCTCAATTTAAACTTTTGCCAAGTCAGCATGTTTCCATATCAGCAGCTCAAATTTGATAACCTTGTACACACATCTAATGCCAAGCAGCTTAGTTTGATAATTTTCACCGTCTGTATTTCCCGCGCGCTGCCATTTTGAAATGTGACGTCATTTCGATTGCAGTGTCAGTTTCCATCCTCGATGAATACTATAGCCATGAACAAGAAGGGGTCTTGCAACCTCGTTCCAGGGCACTTTCCTTTAATTGCTTCCTCTCATTTTTGTCCAAAACGTTCCGTACAAACTGGTAAAACACTCAAATAAGTCGACATCGTTTCAAGTTCGATTTGCAGAGAGTTTAACCTACCTTTTCCAGCACAGTGGCTATGAAGCGACAGCAGTCTTCCTCAAGGCTACGCAGACTGAATAGTCGAGAGGTCCTGAGTATGGGAACAACATTATCGAGATCCAACAGATGTTTGATCTGGTTTGCACAAAGCTGCTTCAAGCCCGGTATTAAATACAGGTCGGCCATACACAAAACACTGTACACCATCTCTTCGTTCAGCTGTGGAACACAAGACAAAAGGGAGTTTTAGTTATGAAGACGGCAACGGAGAGAACAATAGTGAGAAAACAATAGCTGCACGTAGGAATGCACCGTGCTGGCCATCTGCACGCTGTTGTTTTGAAAATTACAACGAGAAAAGCTCGGTTTTGAAGCCGGTTTTTACGACTACGAGAACGACCTAAAGAAAACTTTGTCTATCTTCCTTTACCTTCTTCCTTTACTCTTACCTTTACTTTGGTCTTTTTCTACTCACAAAAAGTAACTCACACAAAAGAGAAAGCAAACTAGTGATACGTGATCGAAAAGCTGGGCAAGCAGGAAGTAGGTTTTTTGTTTAATAAGCCGTCGTCTATATTGCCGTTCTTGTATTTTAGACTCACGAAAAAAGAAAACTTTTACATACGGTCTCCACACCTTGAAATATTTTGTTTAAAAAAGGTTGATTTTCGTTAATATGGCTCTGTCCCCCTTTAAAGTGCTACTGAAGTGAAATCTTCAAACTAAATTAAAACATCTAAAATCAATGTTTGACCCGTACAAATTCCGCTTGGACCCTTGTTACCGGTTTTAAAAAAATTTACGAAGAAAAAACGCCTATTTAAGCGCCAAAGCTGCGATACTTTTTACGCTCATCAGTGATGTGTGATAACACTCGATTTGAAAGGCGGAAAACTCAACCTTACTTTCCCGGTCAAATTGATATGATCATGGCGAAGTTTCCGTGGCTGGTGGCCCATTTTTTGAGCAAAAAACTCAATAGTTCATTGTTAGCGATTGTTTAGAGCAGCTTGAAGTCCTTTTAAACCATATGACGCCATAAATCGCCGTCGTATGTTTAGAATTTTATTCACACTGATTGCTTTTTTCGAAAGCTTATTTCACGGACTTAAAATGGTCAGGTAAGCACTTTTATCCATTTATTTTTTATTACAAGTGTTAGAAAAGCACTTAGAGCTATAGAAATGCCAATGACAAAATGGCTTCAGTAGCACCGACTCTAAACGAGTTGTTATGTGCTCTTTAGTGTTGTGTGTCTAAATTAACTGATTGACTGACGTTCTCCTTTTGCAAAAAGAATCACAACCCCAAATTACCTCAGCAGTATTCTGATATATATATGAAACGATACTTGAGAACACTTGAGGAGACGCGTCGTTTAGCCTGACAATGGGGATTTCCTCATAGTCTTGGTCCCTCTCTTGAGACACACCCTCGGAGAAGAAGCCCGTCAACAAAGCTTTGAAGTAGTCGCTGCGCCCACAGAAGAAGACCTAGAATTGATTTCGAAATATTCGTTCAAGATGTTTTTGGGCCATTTTTTAAATACATTGTTACAAAAAGTTGAAAATAAGGAAATGGCGAGAACAGCTGATATGAAGTGATGGGGCTTATCATGATAATAAGTCTTTATCTTGTTCTTTTTTGATACTATAAAAATAGATATTATGATGTAACAAGAAACATTCAATTAAGTAACGATCCGTGTAAGAACTAGGTAGATCAACGGCAGTGGAAAGCAGAAAGGTGCTAGTTGAGAAACTTGAAACTTGAAAACCGACCATATCTTCATAAGTAAGTAAGGATAGTTTTTAAGTGGCCTAATGTATTTCTTTTCAGTTCACTCATTTACGCGTTTCAGCTAGTTGGAACATTTCTGTTTTAAATTTAAGAAAAATCCCATTTGGGGAACGCCTCAATTTAGAGTTCTATGATTGGCTTAATTATTACCAAAAATACAACAGTATTAATATCAACCTGTTTCTCTTTTATGATACTAAAAAACTAGTCGATCAACGACAGTTTTAAAAGCTCTATTCAACTAAAAACGGAATCGACTGCTGTGTTTTAAGCAAAAAAGGCAAATCGTGTTGGGTGAACCGAAACAATGTACAATTACCTTTTAATTTTTTTAAAAATTTCAATCAGTTGGACATGTAAAGAATTTTGTTGAGTACACACTTAAAAAGATAATCGCACCTTATGACCGTAAAATCTGCAATCGTCGATTTCGAAACACACATCTGCGTACGGTGCCGAGTCACTCTCTGGACTGGGCAGTTGGTCCTCTGGCAAACCCAGCAACAATAACCTCAAGAAGTCTAGAAACGCCAAAAAATAAGGAAACCACAGTAAACAAGTAAAGTTACTCTTTAAATTAAAACTCTTGTCTTTTACTTTAAAACTATCCATCTTTTTGGGAAATTATCAGTAACCGGAACAAAATGACATGTATAAAAAGACTTGCTTAAAGGTCGTCTGTTTGTCTTGTCGTGACAACAAGACAAACAGACGACCACTGAAAGACAAGCAAGACAAGAACAAGAAAGAGTGGAAAAGAAAAGACTACAACTATGTTCAAACAGCAAGGTTTTTATTCGTATGACATATATTTCGTGGCTTAACTCTATCCTTTGTTTAAATCTTGTTTTCTTTTGGTTTTGACTACGTTAATATTTAATAACGAGTTTAAAACAATGGGGGGGGGGGAAACAGCCCAAGGATGAAATGGAACTACAACATATACACTTCAAGAAAATGAGATCTATGGAAGAAGGTATGAATATACTAAGTTTAGAGCGGAGATTCCTAGGATTCATTCATACTAACCCTTTGAAGCCATAGCTATGCACAGCGAGGATACAACGGGCCAAGATGGAAATGCGTGCGAATAAGTGCTAGGTAAGGTCAAGGAGGACAGGAAAGAGTGAATGAGCGACGGAACCTGAAAACTATATGGTGAAAGAGAGAAGAGAGCTGAGGGAAAGACAGAAAATGCCAAGACTAAAACCAGAAGCTATTCGCTTTTAATAGCAGCAAAAAAAAGAACCGGGAAGTTAAGAAGAGCTGCAGAAAGGACAAAAGAGAAAAAGTCAACAGCACTGCGGTGGAAGCTGAGAAGGCCGCGGAAATCAAGAAGGTCTTAGGTACCACAAAAATGCTTTGTGGGAAGAAAACCATCCATAGCCGAAACCTACAGTGGCACAGTCTTGAATAACATCGTAAGTCAATGGAAAAGTCAGAAGGAACACTTTCAGACCTTATAGAAGCTCCAACACTCGCAATTAGATTTGGACCCAAATGTTCAAAAGACGATTAGCCCTAGTCCAGGGTTAATTATCATGACAACCAATAGGTTTTGTTAAGATTTAATCCTTGTTTAAAGTTAATCGGCTTTTAAACAACCGGCCCCAAGTTGCTATTACTAGAGCCGAGGTGAAGAATGAACTTCAGATTTCAGAAACACAGCCAGGTTTGACAACATCCCTGTAGAACCTTTGAAAGAAGGAGACTGGATTTCTTAGGAATTGTTATACGCACTGTCGAAGATCTGGAGTACTTAAGAGATCTCCATGGACTGGAAACTGGGACCGGCTTGGAAAGAAAGAGGCTGATTTTAGAGAATGAGCACAATAAACAATATTGAACAACATCTGGAATCCTCAAAGAGATCCTTATGGACTGGAAACTGTGACTCTTTAAAAAGTTCTCAAAGAAAGTAAAGAAGACCTTGGTGATTGTGCTCACTCTGTTAACACTATGCTACCGTTTATAACCAGGATCATCTTGACAAGAATGCCGAGCCTTATCGAAGAAAGACTTTGAGACAAACAAGCATCATCTTTTCGCAGGGCACAGTCATGTTGCGACCAAATTAATATCCTTAAAGATTATTACAGAGAAGAACCTCGAGTGGAACACTGGATTATACATGGTTTTTGTGGACAACGAGAAAACTTTCAACCCCATCGACCGCGAAATGCGTTGAGGTATTATAGCATCCCATTATTCAAGGTTGTGAGGATGATTCAGGTCGTGTATATGACGGCTTCCAGGTTAGGGCGCTGCATGATGGGTCGAACGAGCCGTTTGAAATGAAGACTGGGATACGACTTCTCAGTGTAACCAAGCAAGCGTAAGATGAGAACAGGACCGGGATACAGTTCACTTTTTAGAAAAAGGTGGAAGATCTTGAGTTTGCTGAGGATATTGCCTTGCTTAGTTCGTCGACGTCCGTCAGAAGACCTGAGTGCTACAGAATCAAGCTGCTGAAGTGGAACTGAAACTGAACGACCTGATTTTTAACTTCATTAAGGAGAACTTTATTGACAATAGGCTCCATGCGATACATCCTTGGATTATTAGGAAATATAATTGTAAAGAAATACCTTCTGGGGCTTCCAACTCAGTGCCGGATCTCTGAAAGATGAATATTATATCAAAACAGAATCTCAGTAAAGTCAGGCATGTGCATTCCAAATAATTTTTCATATTATTTATTTGAAACTCTTCACTTTCATTATGTCCAACAAAGAGCCTTCGACCACTTTTTTTCTATTATACTAAGACAAAATAGGGTTTTGATATGTTGCTTAGAACACCTGTACCAACGACCCCTTTAAAAAAATACTTGGTTGATGGTTACAAAATGCTTTTTACTTTTCTAAATCACTTCGCCATGATGTCACAAACTTTTACTGAAGTAAAAATCCAAAAACTCTAGTTGACCTTCAACTTACTGCTGCAAAGCTTGAGGCCGAGAAAATTGGATCACTGGAGCTCTCTAAATTAAACTTTATTTTTTCAATGAGGGTAAACATATTTTTAATCTTGTGGAGTTTTTCTAACATCCAAAAGCTCTAGTTGACTTTCAACCTACTGTTGCAAAGCTTGAGGCCAAGAAAATTGGATCACTGGAGCTCTCTAAAGCAAACTTTATTTTTTCAACGAGGGTAAACAAATTTTAAATCTTGTGGAAGTTTTCTAACATATGGCCCTTGTCACAGTTCTTGGTGTTAAAGTCGATTTTGTGGAGGGTAGAAAACAGGAGAACCCTGAGAAAACCCTCAGAGTCAGAGGAAGGTCGACAAATCTTAGCCTACATGCAAACCCAGGATTCGATCCGGGAATCATAGAAGCAGGAGGCACGAGCGCTAACCATTCTCGACCCTCCTGACTCCCACAAAAAGGGAGCTCTCCCCTTTTTCCCTTAGAAGCTCTCTCCCTTCCCTTCGTCCTTTAGAAGTCCTCCCTTTGTCCTTAGCAAGATGCTCTTAAATGTGGGTAGAAGCATCTGGGCTCACCTGGCTTATTGGAGTTGAAACTTGTTTGGTTATGGCTGAAAATGCATCGTACAGCGAAGTTACGCCAGATTGAGGTTCAATGGTCATAACTTTAATCTTGTTTGTACCTGGTTTCTGCATAGCTTGATAAAAAATAACAATTCAAGTCACTATTTTGGTATTTAGGAAGCAAGGGTTTAACTGGTTAATCCTTACGAAATGATGCTTGTTTACAAGAGACTTTTAAAAGTAGTTTTACTCTAATGGTACAGCTCTGAGGACTCTTTTTTCACAAGTTTCTGAGAAAAAAATTCGACACGTAGAGTTAGAAAGTTTGCAATTTTTTTATTATATGAAAATTATTGTTGATCTAAAGCAAAGCACATTATGCTCAACAATCTAGCTCGAAATCGTAACCTTTCTGGCTAGAGGATCAATTCCACGAAAATCTAAGGACTCACTGATTCGAATCCAAATCTACTAGCGGGTTTCGTCAAGGGCATCTCTGCATTCTCGTTCCAAGGGTTCTCTCAAGCCAGCCCTTAGTTGAAAAGGGGGGGTTGGTATATTGATAGAAACCTGGGAACGAGGTTGCCATTTCTGCTAGCCAGTTGCAGCTGTGTGTGTGTGAGGGGGGTGGGGGGGGGATGCAAATCTGTGGGGGACCAATTTGCGAATACACTGGTATGAAAGGCCGGATTCTGATTACCTACCAAAAGTTTCCATCTCTCGCAAACGCATCTCTAATCGGGTCTTCAAGACTGGAAGCTTGCACTGTTTTGCTAAAATGATACAGTCTTCAACTTTGTCCACATCAATATCAACACGATCTGGAAGCCACAACACAATTACTGCCATCATAGTAAAGATCTTGAGTTTTCTTTAAAGCATTAGCCGCCAAACAGAGTTTTTCTACTCGCATGACACAAACTAAGTCCTTACCTGTATAGAGATACTGGAGGATAGCCTGGAGTGCCCAAGGCTTGACCTGTAAAACGGAATCAAGAATATCATGGATGATCGTGTCAAATGCTGCATTCATATCTAGGAATAGCAGCATTGCGACATTCCGATTGCTTACACGAAGAAGGATATCACCGAAACCTTTAACTATAGTTTAAGTAGGAAGTTTCTGTTCTGTGGTCTTTGCGTTAGTCCGACTGCAATGTCGGACAAACCTTAATTAGCTGGTCACATGGTAGTGAAGTTGTTGACAGTTAGCAGCTTTTTTGTGTTGGAAATGCAGTCGTCAAGCGGTTAGTGTGTTCGACTTGTAATCCTAGGGTTGCAAGTTTAGGTTGGGGCGGTCAGACCACTGTGTAGTGTCCTTGAGCAAGACACTTTTTGCAACTTGTTCCAGTCGACTCAGCTATATAAAGGAGTAACTGCTTCTGTTAGGGTCTAACCTGCAATAGATTAATTAGCTTACTGTTCAGAGAAGTCAAAGAAGATTTTCCAGGATTAATCAATGGCCTGATGAGCCACTTGGCTTGAGAAAAGATTTAGCTTTAGCAACCACAATACAGTAACAATCCTTTACAAAATGAATACACTTATAACCAATACCTGTTGTAACAGACTTATAGATGAAGCATTGAACAGTACTAAGCTAGAACTAAGGGATTATGGGAAGCATTACTCACCAAAGGGTGGTTCAGTCGCACCGTTGGTTTCCCTTTCCACTTAGTGAGAAACATGTGGTTAAAATAACTTGAACGAGCAGCAACAATAACACGATGGGCAAACAGCACACACCCATGAACAACAAAACAGATATCTGCAAAGGTTCTGTCAGACAAGCACCTGTCGAGAGTTAATATAACTTGCTCAGTTTCTTAAGCTAAAATAACCTCAGCTTTCCAAACATGACAAACTATCCAAGCAAATATTCTAACATAGATGGTGGCTGTACATTTTACCACAATCCAAGAAACTCAGGGTCCAAGATATTACTTAGTAAACCTCTTCCTTGTACTAACATTGTTGTGTGTGACAAACTTGAGGTTTACAGATTTCCCCATTGTGTTTTATTGGACATTTTTAAACCTTTTCCTTGTACTAACATTGTTGTGTGTGCCAAACTTGAGGTTTACTTATTTCCCCATTGCATTTTTTTGGACATTTTTAGACATTTTGCACTAGGAATTATGGGTAAATGTACAGATTGCCATGTTTGGCAAAATTGTGGATTGTGAATAATTTTAAATGCACTCTTTATATTATTTAACTACTTGCATGTCTTATTGTCTTGTTCAGCAGGGACATGCACTTTTTTGTGAAGGGACAACTGGCGCATGAGTATATATGGGGGGGAGGGGTAGGTTGAACCACCCTTTACCTAAAGTGATTTAAATGTTTCTATTTTTCTTCACTTTTTTCTATATTTTTTCTTCATGATTTTAAAACTGCACAATGAAAACAACAGTTCACAAAAACATTAATTTTAATGTTTGTTGCATACGATGAAAGGCCAGCACATTGAAACTTGTGCAGAGCCAACTCAGGAACAACATGAGTATAGATAGAAAAAGGCTCTCTGGGCTTGCTCTCATGAATATTCTTTACAGAAAGGAATATGGATCATGATGCACATCTTTTCCATCTCGAATAAACAATAATATAAGCTGTGTGACAATTTCTGAAGATGGGGTTTTTTTGGTATGATATAATATAAATCTCGGTCGGACCACTCCCCTGGTCATTAGGATATGTTAGTTGGCAGCCTTGAGAGTTAATTAAGAGTAAGAATTTTCTCTGCCAACCTTCTCAGCCACTCCCGATAGGAATCCCTCCTCGTGCATTCTGATGTAATTGCCTTATACGATCTCAACACTTTCCTAATACGGTCATTGATGGCAGCATAGAGGCAGCGCTCACCATCAAATGTGTTAGCTTCACACCTGGCACCTGGAGAAAATTACAAACTCAAATTATAGTTAGCTTGCATAGTGGCTGTTTTTTGGGGGAGAAACCGAGTGTCAGTAGAGAGAGGTGCCATGTTGAACATGCAAGCAAAAGAAAGACTTGTTTTTTTAAACCCAGGCTTTTCTTTGCTCAAACATTCAACATCATTGCAACTCGCTCAATTGGCACTTGGTCAGACTCTCCCCTAAAATGTAGCTGCTATGCAGGCTAATTACAGCCAACTGGGGACAAAATCTAACTGTAATAAACTCTTAAAAACTCATTTATATTCTCCTTGCATTGCTCTGACACTAGCATGCAATTTTGAAGTCATTTAAATCTAGCTTAGAGTCACCTGTTACTTAAAGCCAATGGAATTGATAAATAAAACCAAACATACTACGTACCGTTCATTAACAGATACTCTACAAGGTCCTCGTGGCCACAAAGGCAGGCATAGTACCTAACAAAAAACAAGTATGAAATATAGTAAAAAGGTATATAAGACAAAAGAACAGCATATGAATAAGGTATTTGGGAAAACAATTCATCATAATCAATGTTTGCTAATGCATGTTAGGAAATTTGGTTTGGACTGTTCAAACAAACTGGTTGCACATTAGAGATACTACAGTAGCATTATCAGATGTCCAGTTCTTGTCAAGAAACTGGTTGTTGGTCTCATGGCCACATAAGTATGTATGATTGTCGAAAACTACAACCAGACACACAGTAAGTAGTTTAAAGGGATTTTATGTACTCATGTTAATAATCAAAAACCTGGGGATGGAGGTACTGACAACTAAGAATTTCATTGTGACTATGAGCAATTAGAAGTTTAGTTAAAGATTCTTAAACTGAAACATAATGAGTACTTTTCTTACAATGGTGTGCTGTCCCAGGCATCCCTCAAGTTCAGCTCAACTGCATTACACTCAATCAAATACCTGAAATTATTAATGATAAAAAATAAACAGAAGAAGGTTGACAGCACATCAAATGTTTTGGCTGTAAAGCATACTACATCTGCATCAGGTAGGGAGGCAAATGATGGGGCCAAGAGGCAAGCAAACTAGCCTCCATTGCAGATGTTTGTTTTCTTGTGGTTCCAGCCCCTCCAATGTTAGGGGGGATGGGGTGGGGGGAGAAGGGGGGAGGAAGAAACCACAAAAGACACCAGCATGTATCTGTAGGAGGACGAGAACAGATTTTTAAAAAAGAACTACATCTCCTGCTGAAGAAAAAAGTTAACAGTCTTAATACTGTAGCTTATGCACTCAAGAATGTTGTAGAAGAAACTGACAATGCTGATGATTGAATGTTACAGGACTGCAGGTACCGGTTTGGTTACAAACCATAATTAATGATGTTGATCAATAGGGAAAACAAGTTCTATATGGCTGACAGTTTCTGTCAAAAAGTAAAAGAAATGGTGCCAATACGGCAATAAACGTAGCTATGCGAAGAAGAAGGTTTACTATTGGACAGTTTTAACTATTATCTCGTATATGTACAGATTTGACGCAGGTTTTCTATTATTGCTTCACCTAGATTTAAAAGCAGCATAATTCTTTATACTCGTAAATTAATTCAAGCTGTAAATACGTACTCACAGTATCATACAGTGATACACATATATACGCAATTAAGTAGATCTTTGACTTTCGATGGTATATATAACTACTGAAATAAGGAGCCTTGCCTACTACAATCGCATCGTTGTCACATTTAAAACAAGTTTTAACTTTGTCTTTCTACTTAAAAGTTCGTAGATCTGACAACTCGGTGCCAATGCAGTTTGCAGATTCGACTGGAGCCAAAAACAACAACGTACCGGACTTGTTCAAGATCTCCAACACGGCAACTCCGGAACAGCTCAGCTTCAGCACGAAGAGTGTCTTGCAAATCTATGGGTTCCATTATTGATCAACAAAACTCCAAACTTTGGGGGCGAGTAGGAAGCCATACGGCTAAAAATAAAAAAAAAAACATTACGCTTTGTTGACATCCTTTGGAGCATGCGCAAAGTGGACAACTGCTGGTAAAACTTGGCGGTTTGGGCTTCTTCTTCCCAGGCCCTCTCCGTTTGTAGGTAATGTTAGGTGCAAAACAGACGGGGGGGGGATTCTAAAAAATTTACTAAACGGGGGGTCCAAACAAACGGGTAGGGAGTGAGATCAGTAAAAATATGGATACACTTATTGAATTAATCCAAACAAAAAAATGGGAAAGACGAACACTGAACTTGACATTGATAATTACAATCTTGAAATGGATTTTGAAAATTTGATGACTAGTCCGTACTTGAAAAGATTAATAAACAGGGACCGGGGGGACGGGGGAGGGGGTAGGGGGTTATTTGGTTCCTGAGAGTAGCCAGACGAAGACAGTGAATGTAACATAAATAACTACATATCTACGTGTGTACTGGAGAACTAAATTAATTTTTCAGTCCATCC
>JAOBAT010146517.1:0-22722 GCA_026413305.1 Hydrozoanthus tunicans
CCCCAATAATTTTCTGACTAACAAAGCAACATTTGAATAGGAACTGATTCAGATTTCAGGCATGGATTTATTGGAGGGCCGGTCAGGCCATGACCCCTGCTTTTAGTGGAACAAATAACTTTTATAATGGGCATATATCAGCAAAATGTAGTAATACAGTCTTTACAATCACTTATCAAAAAGAAGGCAATAACTGAAATACATTTTTATTTATTCAAAGAAAAGAATTAAAAAAAACTGATCCATGATGATGTTTTTTTTTCAATCAAGAACGAGAAACTGGTGTTGCTCAAAAAGCCATTTCTAACAACTGGCTTGCTATGTAATAGTTTGAAAAGTTCTTGTACCCTAAATGTTTACTTTTTGAAATAGTCATGATGTGAGTTCAATGTTTTCTTGATAAGAAAGGGTAATCTCCACGTAAGGCTTTAAAGATGCTGTTATTCCGTATGCCTTAAACAAGTCTGAGTGTCATATGAGCTGGGTGGGCTTTAGCCCTATCAATGGTTTTGCTGAAGAAAACAGAAATTGACTATGAAAAAATTGACAAAAATTTGCTTGGACTGATAAAAATATCACAATTCCAGTAATCTCAGAAGTTTGAAACTTCAAAAATTTTTTTTTGGGGGGGGGAGATGCATCTGGACCCCCCTAGAAAGGTCGCGCCTTCGGTGCTTGTTGTGACATGCTATGCTATATATATGTTCTGTAGTTACTCATTGTGGTGAACTTGAAGTTTATGGCCGGCCAGTCTTTTCCTAGATTTCTGGATCCATGCCTGGATTTTATGAATTATTGTACTTGTATTGCAGAGTACATGGAACCTGATAATTGACTGTTTGTTCATCTTTTCGAACTTTTAAAATTTCCACTGTGCTCCCCCAATAAATTTCTGCTTCCACCGCCCGTGTTTTTAGTTTCTTAATTATTGCCAGTTGTTAACTTATTTGTATGTATGTCCACAAAAACTATTGTAAAATATCGCTACAAATAATTGTAATAAATAGACATACTGAAGAGGCTCATGGTTTACTGTATCACTCTTGATTCTTGTATCCTGGAATATTCCTAGCTAACCATTGATTTTGGCACTTAAGTATACAAAATTTTATCATGTTGCTACTGAGTTAAAAAAGACACCATTTTAAGGGTCAAAATTGCCAGTCTGTCATTTTTGAGGGGTTGTAAAAAGAAATCCGGTGTTAAACCAAGAGCCTGGTATTTTTTAGGGTTTCAAAGCGCCAAGCTATTGAACTGGTTGCAGTCCCGTGTGCGTACTTACAAAAAATTATAAAGACGCCCTTTGGCGAACGTTCTATTACATGCGTGCCTTCATTCACTGCATATCATGCTCAGCGACTTAGCGCCGACCCGCTAGCTACCCAGGGAAAAACTTCAGCTTTCAATTAGTATTTTTGGGGTAATTTTAAAATCGAGAAATATTTCTAGCGTGGAAAATGTTTATCCCTTGGTATAAGTTGACATACAGGTTTCCTTCCTGCCGGCAAGACTATTCTCGATCAATCTTACATTCGGTGAACAGAATCTGGAGGATCTGAATGGGGTTGAATGATTACTGACAGTTGCCTAAAATTTTAGCTGATTACTGACACCCGAGAAGATTTCTACTGATTGCTTTAGTGATCAGAAAACCAGGTTATTTTAATTAGAATCTCTCTTTTTTAAAATATAAAGAACAAATTATTTGTAAACTACATGAAAAGTTTGAGCCTTTGACGATTACAACGCATTTTTCTATTCAAAAACTTCACCATAACTTTTATAAAGTTTTTCTTTCATTATTAAGTAATTATTACAGTCAAGTTTTGAAAGTCTTAATTTTTTTATTAGCAAATTTGAATTGCCAAACACTTTTCTTGGTTAGTCCATGTAATCGGATTTCAGAATTTCCAGCGTTGAGTCTTATTGGGCTTGTAAGTGCTGCACGTGCAACAACACTCCATCGACTAGATTTTGCGAAACGATAAAAGACCCTTTTCGTGTTAACAGGTAAGATATGTATGTTTCTCGTCCGCTTGGCAGTTGGCCAGGGACCCGTAGGCTAATCATTGTAAAGCGCCTTTGAGTATATTAACATGGAAAAGGAGCTATGTAAATCTATCACCTCTAACTTTGTCACTGAGAACAAACACTTAGCACGTTTAACTTTAACAGGTCACAAGTTTTTACCATTGCTTTAGTGGAATTTCACTCATAATCAGTTCGGACACTGCATTTTTTCTCACTGTGTTGTTGCAACAGTTGCGATAGCGAGATTTCCTTCACAACTTAAGCTGAGAAACAAATGCTGCACTGTTAAACCCGAAATATCGTTATACTGAAGATCGTTAAATAGAGGTTCTACTGTATTTTTAGTTACTTAAAGATCTATGTTCCTAGGCCCAGATATAAATTCCTTTGACTTAGCTTTAAAAGATCATCCTGTTTGTAACACGCCTCTCCTTTTTAAGCACTGAGCTCCGATTCCTTGAAATTCAAATGAAAGTATGTTCCTCAGAATTCTATGTAGAAAAGCTTTCTTGCAATAACCACTGCGTTATTTTTCTTTCTCTGTGATTACAGTGTTTCTAAGTTGCCCAACTCACCTTTCTCCACAGATGGTATCACAAATGACCACCCAAGCCCAGTCTGCTCGCGCCACATCAGTAAACTTATTGTGGACCTCAAACAGTGCGTTTATCTGGAGGCGTCAGCGTTTAATGGTGAAAACGTCGATAACACCTTTCAAACAGGTGAGTGGTTTGTCGAGTGGGTGTCGTACTTGTTCTAAGAACGTGCTATGTTCTATTCAGCTCAGTGTGCGAATGGCAGTAACATATTTCGCAATTCAAGTGTAATAGAATAGTTTAATTGTTGGAGTAGCGACGATTTAGCACTTCTTTTGAGAGACGTGTTGCAGCTGCGGACTAGCCGCGCTGAAAGACTTCCGAAGGTTTTGTTTCTATCCTCTCCTGTTGATCAGTGACGCAATTATCATAACGGGCATGTTGATGACAATGATGATAATGATGATAGTTATGATGGCAATGACGATATCCGACTTAGACTTGACGTTGTGTCTCCTATTAAAAGACCGCTTATTTTTCCACATGTTTTCAAAGGAACGCCAAACTATGTGCAGCTTGTGGTGCTCAGGTATCCCCTTCTTCCCCCCCCCCCCCCCCTTAAATTGCCCCGACATCTGAGTTCAGTTTACTTCCTCCGTCAAGACTTTTTCCCAGTAGTATAAGGGTGCCAGTTCTTGGGGGAAGGGGATGGGGGCATCCGAGCCGGCTGCAATGGAAAATCTATAATGACAAATTACTGTTTGCGAAAGACGGAACGAAACTGTCTTTGTTTGTGATATTTGTGAGTTCGTTCAATCTAAGCTGCTTGCTCGCATTTTTTATTTTTTATTATAAGACTACCGAGATTCAAATTTGACAAAAAAAAATTAGGAGCACTGAGTTCAGACCAACTGCGGCGAGGGTAACTGATTGTAAGTTTGCGAGTGGAGTTTTTGAGAATTTATGATATGATTATACATTGTATCTCGCAAAAAGGCGGCATCAATTCGAATTACTTCCAGTTTGGCTTTTTGCGAAGTGGTTATATACATACCTTGACTTCCACTATTTCTGTCCCAGTTTTAACTTGTATTATTAATTTCTCGTGCTTTTCATGAAATAAATTTGGAGACTTATTCTTTTTTTTTACTTGAATTAGTAAACAAATTTTAAACTATTACCAAACGTCGTATTTTATTTGCCGTTGTGTAAGAAGAAATGAAATAATGGTTACTGACTGGGACTAAAATGATTACACCCTTTTTTTTAAGAATGTCGATTTTTTCGACTGAGGTGTGACGTTTTTAAATATTTTCGGGATATCAGCCCAAAATGTTCTTAAAATGTTCTTAAAATATCTTTACTCACATGTTCTAATAATACATTTACCATATATGTGGTACATCTGTTTAGCCGGTATAGACTTTCTCGCCAGTTTGTCTCAAGAGATATATATACCTATAAGAACTGCGATCTTGGAAATGAAAAAACATGTAAGTAAAATTGTTATCTGCGAACTATAGTCAAAGAGCCCACTGTAAAGCAAACTTTTAATAACACTGTATGAATAATTTGCAATAGGTTATAATCATAAACAGATATTCTTCACCTTTTCTCAGCCTCAACATGTTCTTATCATGTTCTTATAACTTTGGCGATTTTCAACCACATGTTCTTATAGAAAAGGTTCTTATTAAAAGAGTGTAGGTAGTCGACTCAAAGGCATAACGTAAAGCTTACGTTAAAGAAAACAAAATACAACACAAGATATAAGGCCGGGATCATTAAGTACCCGTTGATTCTGTGGAACGAGATTGAGGACTCCACAGCTCGCTCGCAGAAAATGAATAACTTTTTGGTATAAAAATATGAAAAAGGAAAAATTTATTTATAGAAGTTTTATTAAAATGGTAGGAAATTTGCGCAAATTATGAGCAAACTATACAATTTGATCGGAACACAATTTTGGTAAAACTGATCATGAGATGAGTTGATAGTAAGCAAAACGTGAGGAAATTGGAGAGCAAATGTATCTTCTTTGACTGAGTAGATATAACGTGAATTAGATAATAATCAGGATTCGAGATTGCGACTCACTGGTCGCCAATGCGGCCGAAAAATTAATGTTGGCGACCAGAGTTATAAAACTTGTCGCCATCCAGCGACTAACCACTTATCTCCTCGGAATTTGAATGTCGAAGGTAAAAGTGCTTTTTGTGGAAGAACCTGGACAGTTGTACAAAACAAAGCAATGATTATGTACTCGGCTAAATTTTGTGCCTTACTAAAAAATAAGGTCCAGCGAAATGATTTTCTTCATGTTGCGGCAAGTTGAGCAACAAAGCCGCAATTCTTAAGGAAGAAACCAAAATTGACTAACATTTTTGTTTGGCGGCCAAACCCTTCCATCTGGCGACCAATATTTTTAGGTAAGTCCCCATTTGGCTCCGTTAGGAAAAAGTGAATTTCGGACCCTGGATATTGTTTGTTCATTAGAAATACACATCTATTTAGTCATTGCAAAAAGCCGAGTTTTAAAAAAGTTTTTATATGACGTAGTGTACGCATAGCTTCCTTAAATTTTAGAAATACATTGGTTGGACGGAAACTGCATGTCGTCTGCACGTAGGCGTTATATGACGCACTTTTGTTACTGTGCACACGTCCATCCTCTCTAGCTAAAATCAGCGTGTGGACACTAGTCAATACACTTGATAGAAAATGCACAGTCCTAGTAGACTAGTGGCTTTTCTTTTAACTAATTCCCTCGACGATAATTATTTTGAAACTATTTTCTACTTAACACAAGATAGAATAAAGAAGAAAGTTTGTATATGTCGGACTTTCTTGTTAATGATCTTGTTAACATGTGAGTTTTGATAAGAGAAACTGGTTAACAAAATATTGACGTCGGAACATAGAGAGTCTGGAAAATGACAGTTTCGTTCAAGATGTACCGTTATGTAAATGACATCACCGAGCGCTGTGGGTGTTTGAATTTAAATGATTCAATAGGGTGTGTTGTAATCAGTTATTATTTTACGAAGTTCTGAAACCGAAGCCATTTAAACTAGTACTCTTAACGGCTCTTTCTGTTATTTTGTTGTGGCATCTCTGTTCTTAACACGATGAAGCTAGAGAATCAAGAAGAATTGACTTTCTCATCGGTAGCACAACAAGATTTTAGCTATTTAAGAACATTACAGCATCTTAAGTTATTTCCTGTTTGCCAGGAAGGAATTGATATGTTTCACATTTTTCATGTTTATGAGTTAAAAGGAATGTAAACAGTTTCATTTACAAGTTTTAAGCATCGAAAGATAAATTTTGAATACATAGGCGATATAATGGATATTGGTATTTTTTGTTTGTTTGTCAGTATCACAAGCGATTAGCGTCTTAACTCTTATAAAAGGGCTCGAAGCAGTCGCCTGAAACGCAGGCCAAATTAGCCAGCAAGCTGTTTGACCAAAATGTATTTAGATTGCGAAACGAAAATGATTTGACTGGCGAAATAAAAATACACGAATAAAAGCGACTGCCGTCTATTGCTGCTTTAAATATCTTTAAAACTGAGCTTTCGCCGCTCTGTGGCATCATCGGAATTATAAAAGAAGTTTTTAGTCATTTCTAATTCTAGGTGTTTTCTATTGCTGTTGTCATACTTCAGATGGAGAACTCAAGTTTCATGAATAGTTATTTGATGATTTTTTTAAAACTGAGGGAGGCGCAAGTATGTATGTTAAAGTCAACTGAAACAAAAATGTTCACTTGTGCGGTTTTGAGTTTTGGCTAGTCAAAATTAAAACGGCAGAGAAACAAATACAGATCTCAGACGATTTTTGTTACTAATCTGATTACCGTTGTCAATCCTGTCGAAATATTCTTTCGTGACTTTTAATCTGAGCGGCGACTTCAAACTTCATTGACACAATCGTAGACAACAGGTGGTAAAATCTAGTTTAGAATTACGTCTTCGAATAATTTTGTTCTTGACGGTGTTTTTAGTTTGGAATTTTCACTTAGTGATTTTGAGTGTGACCGGCTTTTTGTTATAATAGATTTTCATATCGGTTTTGTTGAACTTTTTGTACTTTTGTATACTCGAAAAAGTTCTTTGTGCAGTCTTTCGATCGAGGCTCTCCCAAAAAGCGTTTCTAAGGAGAGTTTAGTGACCTCAGTACTTTTCTGAATTATCATAATTATTTCTGCGCTTTTAGTAAAGTTTTAAAAGTTATGAGTGGTAGGGTGAAACTTCTGTAATCGAACAAGTAAGTTAGCTAATTGTTGATTATATTTTCGTTATCGTTTCTGTCACCAATCTTGACACTGTTTATATTTGAGTGTTGGTATAACCTTAATTCAAGTTCACGAGTAATGGCTAGTTTTATATGTAATCCGTTGAAAATGGTGATTTCTTTACATCTTGTATTTTAGACTTAGATTAAAATATAGTGTTTCTGTTCCCTTATTTTACTATACTTTGATGGTTTCCATACTAAAAAAACATGTCTTTGCCAGTCAATTTCTTTTTCTCGCTATGTGTTCTCGCTGACAAAATTATTTACCAATTTTTTTTTCACGACCAGTGGTAAGTCTGACCATTTCAGAACAACACAAGTTTATTAGATCATTTCAACTAACTCGGTTTGATAACCCCATAGTGTTCTTTTGTCCACATTTATACTCACGAGGTTAATTGAAGTTTAAAGGTCTCCCACCGGCCTTACTAGTTTCGAGACTATTCTACATTCAGATGAAGAAAAGGAACGCTACATTATTCGCTTCAAACAAACACATTTGAGTTACTGTAGAAGAAATTAAAACAAATATTTTTTCCGTTATTTTAACTTGCATTCGTAAACGGAGTTGTCGGAATAGTAGTTATTGAAGCCAGTTTAACACTTTTAAAAGCGTTTTGACAAGCGGAAGGAAAACTTGTGATCGTTTGACGCAACCGGAAAAAACGTTTGTGAGTCAAGATTTTATTTCCATTTAATCGTTTTTAAAAAACATGAAGTACTCTTTGCATGTCGCGCTGCAGTCACTGTTACACGACACTTGATTAATGGTGATTTTTTTCTGAACTGTGTCGAAATCACTGATATTAACTGTGCTATTCTTATTACCTTTGTTAATAATGAAGTACTTTCTACGAAATGTTTTTATTTGGGGATATAGTTTAATTTTGACTTTTCGTGTATATTAATTTAAGTGAAGGCTCTGCTATATGTTTTTTAAGCGATAAAATATTAATGGTATTTTGCACCGCAAGTGATTAAGACTCGAGCCAATTCATAGGCGGAAGCTCAGACACAACCAGAAATTTCCGGATGTTTTCAGTTTGAACCGCTGACCGGAATCTGCCGAGGTAGTGGCGCAGATTCCAATGTTATCAACCGAGGCCTGAAAGTCACGGACCTCGTAATATTCAGACGTTTGTTTTATTTCTTAAATGTTTATGTTCTTGTCCGATCAGCGACACGAATCATTTTAGAAACAAGTGCTTGGAAAATTTGTTTTGCCGTAACGCCCTTTTGTTTTGTGCTGCACTTGGTCGTGCAAACTGTTTGGCGTTCGCTGGTTTTTAAAATTTCTTTGTTTTCTTCCAAAAAACATTTTGAAATCCCAAGCCAAGGAAACGCCAAGCAGTTGGTGGTAGAAAATACGAAACGGTTGAGGGAAGCTAATTTGTTCTATGGAGAGAACAATCAAATGAAGTGAAGTGATAAATGGATATTGTGTCAAGGTTTAAACACGAGTTTAACGAAGACAAGAGCGTCCATCGAACTCCAATGATTTTGTTTGCCGCGCATACTCCAAGCCTAAATTGTTAAGGTGGTGAGAAATGATTAGAAGAAGCTTCCAACTCTCAGGGTCGTATGATGTTATCAAGGATCTAACAGACCTTGAAGGTAAGTGTAACTTTTTCAAACAATGCATGACAAAGTTCCAAGTATTTCGACTACTAAATAACCTCGAAAACTCTTAATAATTCCGCCATTCGTATTCGAAGTAAGATTGTATAAAAGTTGAGAGTTGTACTGCCTCGAACATGTATCATATCGTTCTTTTCTTTTCTTAAGAACTTTGTTAATTGGTATCAGAAGTCAGGACAAAATTTCAGCCCTCCCGGGCACATTTGCTGCCAACGAAAGAACATGTGTATGTTTGTCTGTGACAGATATTCTGGTTGCACATCGCTGAACAGCCGCGAGGAGTTAAAATTAATATTTCCGTTGTGTTTTAGGCAGTATGCATCGCTCGGATGCCGCACTGAAAAGCGCCCATGTTCTTGCATTCGATTTTCTTAACTGTATAGAGAACACAAAAGCTAAAAGGTTCGGAAGCTTTTAATTAAGTGTTTTGAGGATAAATTTCTTGTTTGTGATTGTTTACCAGAACTGGAGTTTTGTTACTCGGTATTTGCACATGTCATGAGTAGTAATTTCCTGAAGCGTCAAATATAGTTTTGATAAGTGATACGCTGGACACTCGCAAGCGATAAAGTAATACTTAAAGCCATTTGCAACTGAGTAAGACAAGAATGAAAAATATCATTCTCGTTCATACTCATAGTAAACAAGGCGCGTTGTAACTTAATAAAGCCCGAAGGCTGTGTGAAAATGTGTTGGTTCCGAACGCTGAAAAGTTGAAACACGAATCAGCAATGCATAATAAAGATAAACAACGTTCACCTTGCATTTTGTAATTCAGATCATAACTTTGTCTTTAATGGTTTCAACCCTTTTGGGAATTAGCTAACTCCTTCTCCTAGTTTAAAACTTCCGAAGCTTTTTTGACGAATAAATTTCTCCGTCTCCGGTCTTTTTCTGCTCTTTTTTGTTTTGTTTTAGTCGTCGCAAACTCTTTGTGTATTTGTTCACAAGTTTAATATTATAATACCGTTGACAGTTGTCTTAACATGCGGATAAAGATTGAGAACTTGCGTTATGCGTTTCCAAAGTGTTTTATATATGCTCTTTTGTGTGTATATGAGATCATTGATATTCTCTAGATATAATATACAGTGGTAGCGATAGTCATATCAGATGGAATCGAATTGAATCCTCACGTTTTTACCGTAATTTAGTAGTAACTTATGTATTTCCATTCAACAGTTAAGCACATTTAATAATTTAGCATCCAATTTTCTTCACATAGCTCAATCAGCTGATGATCTTTATTATTTAGTCCTTGTTGTGTAAGCTATATGTTCCTGTTGCATTTCTGCTTTCTTTGCACTAATTTTCTAAGTCTAAAACATTAATTATAATTATAGTTTGACTAGAGCTGATGATAAGTACTGCATAAATTTAGAGTTTGTCATGCAATATGTGATAATTTATTCAGAGTGCAAAAAATAATGCACGCGCAGTTCTGCACTCAAAATGATTACAAGATAATATAAATATCAACAGTAACAACCAGAATATTCTTAAGAGTGGTAAAGATAGTATAGAATGGAACATGGATTAGTTTAAACTTTTAACACTCAAGAGCAAGTTATGTTTTAAATTCTCTTTCTAGAATTGGTGCTTATATTAGGTGTGGAACTGCACCCTTAAGCATTTGTTTGCTCAAAAAGAAAAAAATTAAAATAAATCTTCACCTTCAGTTGTTAGCTATTCTTGCTGTGGAGGATAATTATCTTGACACACCAACAGTGATTAACAAAATGAATCAAATCTAATGCTGTTTTTTTATATATACATATATCTTCAAGTCCATATCAAGTTTAATTTTCTACTTTTTTTTTATTAAAACTGTTATCATCTGTGAATTCAAAATTGGAATAACCAAAGAAAATGTCCACATCCAAGAATGCTTTTTAATCAAAATAACATTGGAATGTAAATTTTGACCGTGCAGACCGGGAACTGTTAACATGTGAGGTAGCAGCAGTGAGTTATGTGGTTTTGGTTTAAAAAATTCCATTTATGTTAAAAAATGTCATAAAATGTTTATTTCAAACAATTTTAAGGGAATAGTTCATTGATGAAGGTTATAACAATGTGACTGTTGTAGCCAGAATTGAATTTTTGAGATAAAAAGATCGTCTCTGCTTCATGCCTTGTGCTACACCATATACCTCATGCTTTATCATCATTGCACGCTTCAAGTCTATAAAATGTAACAGGTATGTTGAGAAAAGGTTTTATTTTCGAAAATTAATATTATTGAAGGGTTCTACTTTTCATCTGGAACTTAAAAAATAAGCTTTATAGGGACTTTCACCTAATTTTCCAAAAAATCTAAATAACTTGTTTATCAATTTATTTACTTATTATAATTTATATCTACTATATTGATATACACCTATAATCCTACTCTCAACCTTGGCCCAGTTGTATGAAGTCTCTATAAGCTATCTGCTGGATAAAAACTAACTGTTGTCACTGATTAACCAAAGATAAAAAATTCAAAGATTGATTGACATTTTGTTGATATCTTTATCAGTGGTTGTTAAGTAAGTGAAAGACACCTAAAATAATGGGTAAAATGGTGTCAAACAACTTTGTAGTTTTGCTTCTGAAACTAGAAATTGCTTATTTGGCAAATAGCTTATCTAGGCTTCATACAACTGGGCCTAGGAGAATAGAGACCCCAGCTACAACATTTGTGTGAGAAAGTGTTAACTTCCTACGTGGGACCCTAGGGCCCATGAGTATAACCAAGCTTAATGTTACATGTGTTTTTTAATAGACTGATGTAATCTATTTATTTATGGAGATATACTTGCTTCTTTTTTACAAGTCAATATTTTTAATGTCAAATATAATTTTATATGTTAATGAAAAAATATGTTAAAGTCACTTGTTCTGTTGAGAATATATTTTCTTCTAACTTGTTTTCAGCACTGATTCATGTGATATCTAGATACAGTATACAACATAATCATAAAAAACACCGCAGGGCATTGAGCCTCAGCATTTGCTGAACGGTGGTTTCCTGTGTTTTGTTATCTTGGCAAATTAAAGCTCAAAGGCACATATATATGTACTACATTTTATTTAATTATTTTGTGAAAGGCCTCTAAGGTAGAAAACTTTGCTCGACCTGGTAAACAACCACTCATGCAAAACCTCAAAATCACTCTTTTTTACTTTTTTTTCAATAAAATCTTTTCTTTCTGTATTCTGTTATTTAGCTATCATAACTCCTTACCTTTGTGTTGCTTTGTGGGGAACTAAAGTGTATCTAAGGCACAGTGAAAAGAGTAATTGGATATTAGATAACAGAAAGACAAGGCTGGAAAGAAACTTTGCTTGCTGGAAAAAAAACCTCAAAAATGTTTTTTTTCAAACCTCACTTTGAATGATAAGTTTTGCCACAAACATAATTCAAGCTGGTCTGCAACACATGTACAAACTTGTGCCAAATGTCTTAGGTTTGCCAATTTGCATACAAAACTGCCAACGTCACCACTCATGATTCGATCAGCCTGGATAGAAACCTAATGGTCACTTGCAAAATCTGAACCGCGTCTGATTTGGTATATCGACTGAATCCTTTTTGTACAGGTCTAAAATCTTTATCAGGGCCAAGTTGTTCAAAAGACTATAAGCCCTAATCCATGGTTAATTACCATGACAACCAATAGGTTTTGTTAAGATTTAATTATATAATGTATTACATTTGTGTCACCCATCACATACACATTATACATTATGTTCTTATTTGATGTTGTTAACTTGTATAATAAATAGTAAGAAAAATACTAAAACAAAAAACCTAATTGATTTAAAATTGGGTTGTGGAATGAAAACAAAGTTGCAATTTACCTGAGGAAGCTTGGTGCAGTTTTAAGAAAGTTTAAACATTTCATGATGATTTTGGCTGATTGAGACAGATGTATAAACTAGATGATCGATTCAGTAAATAGAGATAAAATGTTTTGAGCCAAATTTGGTTTTAAGAACATTGTGCTTTTTGGTTAATCAATATACTTAATTGATGTTATCATTTTGTTCTTTAATATTAGTCTTGGGTGAAAGCTTTGTAGAGAACCAACTATTGTTTTTATGAAAATTATGTTCATGACTAGTGCTGCTTTTACTGTAGTTCTGTCACTCAATCACTCTTTGTTAGCTATTCTTCAATGTTCTGCAAAAATCATGGACTATCAATAATTTTAGAAATGTACACTTGTAATGTTTTAAATTTTTTCGATTATCCAAACTGGCCATGTTAAGATGTGCTGCTTTTTACAGATGAATTGAATATATTTTGCTTTGTTCCATTCATGTTATATTGCTTGACTGAGAGAGTGTACAACACTCGATGTGTAAAATTGGCATTCATGCATGTTTTACCATATGTGAGGTTCATTTCATTTGTGAAGATATTAAAGGTTTACACATTTGACACCAAATTTTTGTGAGGATTAATTAAAAAAAGGTAAACAACTCTGCTTGATTTTAAAAGGTTTCAAATGCTATTTTTATGACCATCAGTGAGTTGTTATTTCATCAAAGCATTGTCATTAAAATTTGGATTAACTTTTTTTTGTATTAGCACATATAAACTAAAATAGGCTGTTTTTTTAATTTGAAAAAAGCCCCAGATTTGTTGTTATGGGAAAAAGTTGATATTTATATATTGTACTGTCTAGATAGATCTTTTTGACCCCTTTGTGCCATAATTGTATTGTGTTGCAGTTAATTTTATCTGCATGCATATAATGTTGAAGTTCTGTGTGCACTAACCGTCGTCTATATAATATTTTATTCTTTTTGATGTAAATCATAAAAATAATTAATTTCAAGTTAGCATGGCTTGTTTATACTGTTTCTGGAAGTGCTTTCTGTTTGAGTAGAACAGTTTTTGCACTGTCTGACAAAAGATCGTTGTTTTGTAAAGATGTGTACTTTTTAAAAATAACTTAATTGTGCTAAGT
This sequence comes from Hydrozoanthus tunicans, assembly GCA_026413305.1. Lineage (NCBI taxonomy): Eukaryota > Metazoa > Cnidaria > Anthozoa > Zoantharia > Hydrozoanthidae > Hydrozoanthus > Hydrozoanthus tunicans. The sequence goes on from JAOBAT010146517.1 coordinate 13,468, forward strand.
TAGAAAAGTCATTACTGGCTACTTCCTTTGTTTTGTGTCACTCAAAGCATTTCCTTTATTTGCCAAATTTAGAGCTTCAGCCGTAAGTGAACTGTGGGAAGATATAGTAGAATATCAGACTATGGCCTTCTTTCAGCTTTTAAACCATATGTAAAAGCTTAGAGCTTCGTAAACCAACACTCCTCAGAATCAGCAGTGTCTGAAATATGTGATTTTTTTCCCTCAAACATAGCTTCAGACAATATGTTGATATGAGCATGCATTAAAAGCCTTTTTTAATGCTTTAATACCTAAAGTTTTCCCAAGAAAAGAGTTGGATGGTTCATATTTTGCTTATTATCTTTAACTTAAGCACACAAAGGATCTTTTAATACTCTTAGTTTTGACCTAGCCATGGAAATTTGTTCATCAATATTCTTGCGCAGAAACAGTGGTTACACTCTTTCATCAGACAGTAAGTACACGTCAGTGGGATACATTGATCATTTATGATGTTTACTCTTGAAAAGCAAAGTATTTAATTAACTTTAAAACTGATAAGAAGGTTTCATCTAGTTTTGATTTGCATCTTTACAGTACATCTAGATTTTCTAGATGAGGAGACCACTACTAAACCTGTAACTGGGAAATAATTATATAGCTAGAAGTGCTAACAGTTCTTTAAGTTTTTTGTCAATAGTAAAAATTACGAATAAATGCTACAGTAAATGGAACAAATGCATGTTTTGATAATCTAGATCATCTTTAGAGAGGTCAAACTCTGCTGTGACTAACCAAAGGTAAGCATAAGAGAAACGGAGAAAGAAAAATCCAAACTGCCCCTAGTTGGAATCAAACCAAGGACACTCGATCACAGGGTAAGTGCTCTGAGCTACTGAGCTACTGAGGCACTTACAGTAGCAGAGAGAGAACAAACCAACTCAAGCTGGGTAAGGCAGTTTGGGTTTTTTCTTTCTCAATTTTTCTTACTTAAGCTTACCTTTGATTAATCATGGCATGTCAGCATTTGACCTCCCTGAAGATGATCACAAATGCTACAGTAATTAGTTTTACAATTTAGCAAGAAACATATTATCGACAGCTGTTGTGCTGTTCATGTTCTTGTTGGCTTTGCTTTATTAGATACTAATAGATAGCAACTGCCAAACCTAAATCTGTGAATTGTTGCTCTTCAGATTGGGTTACACAAAATTCTTGTAGATGATACTGATAGACACATAAGTATAAATGAATGAAGTTGTGCAATCATATAATTTGTCAAACCAGTTATTCTTGGCTATGATTATGTTCAAATAGAATTCTATTTATTCTGTTTTAAAATATATTGAAATTGAGAAGACCATTTAATATATAACAAATTAGACTGTATATATTTTCAATTTTTTTATAGCTTTGGAATAACCTATTACCTTCAAAGTTGGTGTAAATGAGTTTTGCATTATTAGTTAGAGTAGTACAGTATGCTAAAAAAGTACTAATCCAGGCCCATACCCAGGAGAGATTATTTATTGATGCAGTATTAACACCAATTTAGCCATTTGAGTGGCAAGCCCAAGTGGTTTCTAGAAGGTATTGGGGGATGCTTTCCTGGAAAATCTTTGAAATTTTCGTTTTTAGAATTGCTGAAAATAAATTTTTAAGTTATGAAATCAGTGCAGATGTATAAGACAATTATGATTTTTTTAATGGGGCAGTTTGGCTTTGAATGTATAAAGCCAGATTCCCAACCAAAGACCTTTAGGTTTTTTAACAGCAGAGATAAAAACATGGTGATTCCTTACTGCTTTCTTTAAAAAAATTTGATCCCTTGCTGCTTTATTGACTAACGCATGATTTTTCTTTAAAGTGTTTTTCTGTCCTACAAATTTTTTTCCAAAATTTTCACTGAGGCTCTTAATCATATGATGTATCATCTCAATTTCTTTCTTTCAATATTTTAATTTGTTGCCATTATGTATTCTTTTTTATGTTATATATATATAATAATATTATTATGCATAATTTTTGTGTGTGTTAAGCAGTTTAATTTATTTATTGCTGAAATTTGATTCAACATGCATATGAATATTTGTGTAACAGCATAACTTTTAGGCACCAAAAACAATTGGTTCATTAATTTTAATATTTAATAAACCTCTTTGTAGTAGTGGTTATCTTTATTTTCCTTTTCTGTGGTTCCGAGATTGTTATCTGTTACTTGACTGTGATTTCTTTTTGTGTTAGAAAAATAAACTCAGTACTGTTGTTTTTGATTCATTGAAAAGAAATAGTTTTAAGAAAAATGCTTAGTAGTTAATGCATTTTGTACAATAGAGTTTTTTGTTAATGTTACTCTGATTTCTTTGCTTCTAAAGTTTTAGAATCAATTCTTATATAAGGTAGCTTTCTATATCTTTTACTAAGAATTTTGTGCATGAGGTTTTTGCAAACTAAATATCTATTGATTTTAAAAATAAGAAACAAATTTTTTTGAAGCTCTAAACAGTTTAGGTAATCAAACTTTAAACAGACTGTTGTGAACTTGTAGCCATGTAGTCAATGATTGGATACTGTATTTATTGTATCTTGGTGTTAACTGGATGCTCCAGGTGAGATAAAAATTATAATTTGTAGTGAGGTTAATTTGTGAAGTTTATGTGATTAGAGATGAACTTATTTTCCCAAAGTGTAAATTGTACATGTTTTTAGCACCATATGTCCTACCACAAAGCTATTGATGTGAGTATTTTCAAACCTTCTTTAATTTCTTTTGTGTGCTACAAATGATATAAAGTCTTGTTAAGAAAAAAAAGATTGATTTATGGAATTTCTTTCAACTATTAAAAACCTCATTTAACTTTAATTGCAGAAATGATGTGTTTATATAGTTTGTGTATGATTATGTAGGGAGAGTTTGAGTTTTGATTTGAAAGTTTTTCGTTTGATATGATTGAGCTTGCAGCATCTTTTCAGTTATAATATTTACATTATGTACATGCTCCCAATTATATTTTTGGATGGTATTTAATTTTTATGTTAAAGAAAGTAGATTCCAAAATTGTTAAACTGAACTGATTAAAATGAATTGTTGAATGCATGCACGCTGGCTATGTTTGTTAGTGCATAGAATCTTATCTATAGAATACTGCTTTTGAATAATTTTGTGCTAAGGGTTTTGATAAAATGATTTGAAAAATAATTGAAGCTAACCTATAGTGTTAAGTATTTTAGTTTTCACATTTTTAATTGCATTTTGACCTCCTTTTTCTTTAAGTAGAATATGAACTTTTATGTAAATTAAAGAGTATTGTTTGTGGTCAAAGAGCATGTGACAGTTGATAAGTAGTTGAGTTCAAAATTAATGTGAATAAATTCTGGAATAAATTTACCCCTACTGTTTGCAATCACCTTGAAGCCAGTTACACTGAGTTGCGATAAACATTCTATTACCTGGGTTGTTGTTCAGTCTAAAGGGAAGCTATTTTATTCACTTGTCTAACACAAGAAGTATTTACTACTTGATGTAAACAGAAAGAAAAGGTACAATTGTTCATGTGACAGTGTTTCTGTTCAGTGGTTTTCCTTAGAAATTAAAATGCGTTTCAAGTTGCTTTGATCGTCGACTTGTGCATTTAGAATACTGTATGAGTTCAAAGCATCTCTGCTTGAAGAATGAAGTGCAGTGAAACTAGTAAATCTGCTGGGGTTGCTGCTTCAGGTATATATTGTTCTTAAAATAGTGGTTCATGATTGATATAACTCATATTCAACTTTTTGTGTAATTATTAGTGAGGCAATATTAGTTTGTTGTTTGATAACTGACATTCTAGAAGCCAAAACTGTGGTTTCTTAATACAGTTTCCTCCTGTATAAGAGTTTCATCTGACCTTGGTACAAATAACCACAGTTATTACATGGTCAGCTGATATTTACTAGATCTAGAAACTATACACGAAGTTGTATACTACAGTCACAAAAAACATAGTTTGAAGTCACCAGGAAATGAGCTTAATTAAATCCTTCCTCAGTGCTTATAGTTTCACTTTCAGATATATTTGACCTGCATGCATTTTTAGGTTGATCTCATTTCATTGAAAAGTTAATCATTCAACAAAAAGAAAACTACTGCAATGCCTGCACCAGTGCTTCCGAAATGTTTATAATTGTAGTTGTTTGAATATCTGAGTTTTGTTTTCTTCAGCTGTGGAAAAATTGATCCAAGCAAAGACAGACAGCCCAGTTCTGACATCGTTTGATCCTGTACACTCACCAACGGCAAAGGAAGTTGAACCGGCTAATTTATTTTGCCCAAGTCCAGGCATTAACAACAATTATGGAGGATCGGGACCTAACAGTGCAGTGTCAACTCCATCCTCATCAACAAAACGGGGGAGTAAGCGGAGGACAATGCTCTTTTCTGTGAGTATGGTTTTTTTTCGTCAAGGAGGTGTACAATACTGGAATTGCTCTAAGGCACAATTTAGCACTAATGTGGGGAAACAGTCAGTATCTTGAATGCCAGTTAACATTTGGGAGGAATTGCAGCTAGAATTCAATAATCTTTAAAATACTAAAGTATTTAAGAAAAAGGTCAAATAATTTTTGTTACTCAATCAATACAGCTCTTAGAAAAACTTACCATTTTCAAATTTTTTAGTCTTCTAATTTTTTTGTCTTGTTTTTATACTCATACTTCTTTTTTTTCTCTTAATATTGTGAGTGTACATGTTTAGGTTTGTAAATTAAGGAAAGCTATACAAAATACATCTAACATGCCTAGTGACATCTAACTAGAGTTAAATAAGATACTGGTTATTCCACACCTAGTAATCTATATTTATAAATGAATTTCTCTTTGGATGAATTGTGTAACAAAGTGGAACAATGAAGGAAAAGAGAAAATAGTTCTGAATCTGGAACAATAGTGTTGATTATTCCCTCAGGAATATCAATGTACTTATTAGAGTTTTGGTGGGAAAGCCATTGGTGTATTTATGCAGATCGTAAATGTTTATTGTTCATTCGTGGTTCTTTCGGCGCGGGTTAACGTTGGATCTCTTAAGACTGCAGTTGCAACCGAACAGTGCTTAGACTTGTTCCTGTTCACCCTTAGCCCCCGAGGTTTCTGGCCTTGCATAGGTCGGGGAATATGTTCCAGATTTTTCTCTTTTATTGTTTTTTAAGAGTTTTTGATGGTTTTTGTATCAGGCTTGGTCACGCGAATGTCAGGGAATGAACTGATCATATTTCTCAGCTTATATTATTCTTTGTATGCATATGAGTTTTGATTAAAAACCCTGGGCCTGTGCTGTCAGGACCGACACCGCATCATTGCTTGTGTCTTGTGTGTGTAGGAGTTAGAAGAAATGTTATTTATTATTATGATGCTTACATTTTTCTTTGGATCAAATCATTTCATGTACAATTCAAAGTACTTCTGCAAAAAATTTTGAAATTTTGTCAAACAGTTTTTTTCTACAGTTACTCAAACTAGCAAAATTTTCAGATACTTTGGCTCATGACTGCGATTCAATAGACTAGGTTGTGGCATCATTTCCGACTTGTAATATTAAGCAAATGTGATCTCTTCTAAACACTAAGGGGCAAAAGAACTGAGAACTGTATGAGAAATTGGAATGTACCTCTGAATCAAAAACCTCTGATTCATACAAGTCCATCTTGCTGTATTTTGATCCAAAGTTGTCGAGGAATGACGTCATAACCCAGTCCTCCTAAAACATGGTATTGAACCAACAAAACTTGGACTTCAAATGTGTATAAAAAATTGAGAATACAAAAAATTTGTTTCTTAAATGTCCTTAGTTTCCAAACAAATTTGGTTACAAATTGTTATTGTTATAGGCACTTTAACGAAAAATGTTAAATGTTATAAATATAGGGAAACCGCTGTAAAGATCTACTGTTATTATGGAAGGCAAATAAAAGATTGTTAATGTTGTTGCTCATAAAATACTAGAAAAGTACTGTTCTGCCAAACACTGCGAGTAAAATAAAAACACAGAAATGAAATCAAATTAAACATTTCAAAACAATCAATAAATTACTTTGTGGTAATGAACTAAGTGCAACATGCTTTACTCAGGATATACTGTAGATCTTTGTGTGTCTTAATTCTCTGTAGTAGGTATGTGTAAATTAAGTTGACTTGTGCACTTTTAAAATAGAAATTATACCATGTACTGTGTGGTAATGATTTAGCTATGTGCCAACTAACTAATAATGTTGCTACTTGAAGAATTCACCCTTGTCAATGAATGAAAAAAGGAATGATTAAAAACAGCTAAAATGACAACTTGATCCTATGTCTGAAAATGCTCAGTTATATTTTGGCTTTAACTGGTAAGACTTGTGGTTGACCCAAACTATTGTTTTGGCTGTTTTGGCGCAAAGGCCTCAAATGTATGCTTATCATTCTTACAAATTTTAAGATGCTCAGGACTATATGATATTTATCTATGGGAAGAGGTTTGATGGAGGAGGAATTAAATTTAGGAACGATTAAACAAACAAGAAAAATTTTGTTGAGCGTGCTCTTAAAATCTTAAGGTTGTTGTACAACTTCTGCTGTTATTTTGCTCACATCACTTGTTTTAGAAGTCAGATTTTTGCAAATATTTGGTTAAGGAATTGTCATTTACAGTTAAATCTAAATAAAACCCTCAAAAAACAAAATTTGAACTCCCTGGTTTTTAGTAGAGAAAATATTGAATGATGCAAACGATCATTAAGCGCGTGTATCAGTGTTTTAATCTTAAGAATGCAACACCTCTTTGCAGAAAGAAAGAAAAGAGAAAGAAAAAGAAAAAGACCTATGTGTTGATGGGGACTTTGGAAGTGGGAGGTCGATACCTCTTAAACAGGTAAAAAATTATATACTATCAAGTCTTGTTCCTAAATGAGAGTGTTATGCTATGGAGCAAAAAGCTGTGATTTCACCTCACTTACGTCTTTGAGGAGTGATTTTTGAAACTTGAGAACACAAGAAGATTGTTGAACTGCCAGACTGGGAACATCACATACTAGCAAATTTTGCCCCTCCTCTCCACCCAGGGAACATCACAAACTGGCAAAGTTAGTGCTCCTCCTCCCCACCCAGAGAATGTCATATACTGGTAAAATTCTACCCCTCCCATTCCCCACCCAGGGATCATTACAAATTTATAAAGTACTGCCCCTCCTGCAATCCCAGGGAACATCACAAACTGGCAAACTTATTGTCCCTCCTCCCCACCCAGGGAGTGTCATATACTGGCAAAGTTCTACCCTCCTTCCCCACCCAGAGAGCATAACAAGTTTATAAAGTACTGCCCCTCCTCCAATCCCAGGGAACATCAAAAACTGGCAAAGTTCTAACTCTTCTACCCTCCCAGGTATTGTCATATACTGGCAAAATTATCCTCAAGCATCCTTACTAAGGCTAAATAACGTCAGGTGTATAAATTAATTTTGAATATCAAAAACATGAAAGTCGGTGAACTGAATGGCTGCTGTGAATTCCAGGGGTATCTGTACAAGAAAAGCGCAACTTCGATAAACAAGGAGTGGAAGAAGAAATTTGTTACACTGTGTGGCGATGGATCTGTGGTATACTATCCCAATCTTCATGTAAGTATGAAAAACGAAAAACTTCTTATTTACCTAATAATACTAGGTAAGTCTTACCTGTGAAATTTTGGTACGAAAAGCATAAAAAAACATTAACTCTTTCAAGCTTTTGGCCATTATGTAGCTGAACGCAAATATTGACTGAATATTTCATTGCTCAGTGTTAAAAATGATTCTGAAAAAAGCTTGAGTTCAATGTGGAGGTTATTTTCTGAAACTTTTCTAACGTTATAATTGGCAAAAAGTAGAAACGTATTGCGAACAAAGGCGAGACAGTTTACTAACTATATACAGAGAGGTTTTAATTATAAACTGATATACACTTAAAAATAAAGAAAATAAAGACACTTGGAAGAAAAAAAAGTGTGAAGAAGGCTTTGTTAAACTTATGTGTTGTATGTAGATGGATTGCGTTTGTTGTTGCAGCATGGTGTCATTCTGACTGGTACTTGAAGTTTGATGCATGCTGCAATGTTTTATCGTTTTCTTTATAATTATTATTAATTATATTCAATTATGTTACGTTGTATTAAATTAATTAACTAGCGTTATATACGGCCATGTAATCTTAGGGTGCTACTGAAAACTAGGTGAGTTTGGGTAGGTGAGTTAGGCTCCCTCATTAAACACTATTATAATTGTTATTACTGTTATTATTATTATTATTATTATTACTATTGTTATATATATTATATGTAGAGGATATTACATGGTAGTGGAGATGGGAATTTTATCTTCAAGTGGTGACATGATATCTCATGAGTGAGCACAACAAAATTTCAACACAAGAAGATAAAATTCTTATCTCTGAGCAACCATGTCATTTTCTGTTATTTTATTGTATGTAACCTCATTTGTGTATTTTATAATCGCACAAAAATACTCAAAGATTTGGTATCACCACACGCGTTGATAAAAGTCATGGCCTGACCAGTGGGAGAGGGTGTACCAACTTTGTCATTTTATGTTACTCATTATCCCATTGTTATTTTTTATTATATTATTACTTTTTTTATTACTATTATAATCATAATCATTGTCACTTCGCTTACAATTTTCTTTAATGTTTTCCAGGATTACATGAACGACGTGCACAGTAAAGTAATTGTTCTAAAGCATACAACTGTAAAGGTGCCTGGAAAAAGGCCGCCCAAGGCAGCTCAATCACAAGGTACAAAAACTATTTATTACCCGCCCACAGAGTTATCGTTGTCTCATTGCTTATAATGGTGTCACAAGGTACAAAATGATTTTCCAGACCATATCCATCTATTGTTTCCTATTTTTATGAATATTATTTTTTTAAAAAATGATAGCAATTACACATTTTTTTAAGGCACTCACACTTTACCCATCAGCCCATACAATTCTCTAAGCCCAGTTGTTCAAAGGTCGATTAGCTCCAACTAAGAGTAAAATTTTCATATCCTGCGTCCTTGTTTCAGCCAACCTTTTGGAATTGACAAAAAATTTCCAGACCATATCCACACTATTGTTTCCTATTTTTATGAATATTATTTTTTCAAAAAATGATAGCAATTACACGTTTTTTAAGGCACTCACACTTTACTCTTCAGCCCATACAATTCTCTAAGCCCAGTTGTTCAAAGGTCGATTAGCTCCAACTAAGAGTAAAATTTTCATATCCTG
>JAOBAT010146517.1:22822-33724 GCA_026413305.1 Hydrozoanthus tunicans
CGTCCTTGTTTCAGCCAACCTTTTGGAATTGACAAAAAATTTTCCATTGAAAATTAACAGTACTTTACAAGAACACTGTTCAAACTTTTACTTGTAGAAGAAACAACTGCTTGAGTTTTGGCTTAACCCAGCCCTGGTAGATAAGTGGAGTTTTGGTTGGCTGGAGTTTGCGTCATGCGTAGTGAAGGAAGTTTATAGAGAGAAATATAGATGCATAGTGCATAAAGATCTGTAGTAGTCATCACTGCGTAACAACGTTTTGGCGCCATTTTTTACGCGCGCACAAATTTTCCCGCCATTTCTGAATTTTCTAATCCTGACGTGTGGCAGTTTTTTTGTCAGTCTGGGCTGGTAGGCAAGGCTGACTAACTTTAGCCGTGGGTTAAACCAAAACTCAAGCAGAGATTTCTTCTCTAAGGAACGGCTTACGGTTGTTATGAAATACTGTTGAGATTTTTCTCGGAAAAAACTCGTGAAGTCCAATATTACAGCTCAAATCAGTTTCTGTAAGATTGGAACCAAGAACGTAGGTTAAAACTTTAACCCTGGGTTGGTGCTAATCGGCCATTAAACAACTTGGCCAAGGTTACTAGTAAAAGCTCAGGCCTTAAGCCTTGAGGATGGCAACGTCGAAGACGACGGCAGAGAACAATAGTGATTACAATAGCTGCACGTTGGAATGCACCGTGCTGGTCACCTGCAGGCGGTCGTCATAAAAACTACAGCATGAAAACATATTTTTGAATGATCTACAGAAAATTACGTCAATCTTCATTTACCTTTAAGAAGAAAACTTTTAAAATCTTTTTCTGTTCACCAAGCATAACCTGGACAAAAGAGAAAGTAAATTACCCAGCGTGATTTAAAAGAGCAAGCAAGAAGTGTTTTTTGTAAGCTGTCGTCGTCAATGTTGCGTCCTTTGTGTCTCAGGTTGCTTTATCCATTTCGGAAGGGTTCACCTTTTCAAGTCAGTTAAATGCTTCATAGCGCCGATGTTTGCTTTCATCGTCAACGTTAGTGTAAAACCTTGTATTTCGTACGATTGGGTGTACATCAACTTTTTTGTTCCTTTCTTGCAGGGAGCAGCGGCTCGAGGTGTACAACCCCAGTTGACCCAAGTTTTCTCAGCGACACCAGTAACTGTGATTCTAACCCTGACTCCTTGGATCGATCAGGCTCAATTCCAAACGGTTTTGATTCAAGCTTGCAGATGCCACGCTCTTCAGCGACCGACATGGAAAACATTCTTGCAAATATCGGAACGTCAATGATAATACCAAATTCTAACGTTATTCCTTCTTCTTCATCGATATATCCAACTACGCCCACAAAAAGTGACTCAAATAGTTTAGTTAAGAAGAAAAGCAAGAGAAGCAAAAATACAAGGTCGTGCGAAATTGATTCTGAGGAACTTGAGAAAGCTTTTGCTTCAGCAGCAAACAATGCTGCGGTTGCGGCAATCGAAGTTCAACCTTCAAGCTTAAGAAAGAAGGGCCACAGAAGAGTTAAGAGCGGTAGTGGAAAGTTTGACATTGACTCGGGTAATGTTCCTTCGTCATTTTACGACTTTTACTTATAACCCTCCCATTAGTCTTGTTATGTAATTTTTTTTGTAGTTTTTATCATTAAGCAGAACTTAAAAAAGCAAGGATGAATAAACATCTTGTCGTCTCAAAATTAGAAAATCGGTCTCGTACTGTTATCTTTTTCACAACATGCTTTTAAGAAGTATTTGTTATTAGTTTTTTTTGTCATTCTGTACTAATACATATAATATTTTTTTTGCAGAATATGCGGGATGGGAGTTTACCGTCGTTTCTCTTGAAGGGAAAGTGTGGCAATTTGAAGCTTCGACAGCACAGGTCAGTGTAGAAAAAAAGTGACTTATTTCTTGAAAGTTGTTAGAAGGGCGGCTATTATTCGCTTCCTGATTGGTTGAAACTTGTCTTCTTTTCTGATGATGCCTTAGAAGTTTTGTAGAAGTGGGAATGGGTCTAGTACAGAGCAAGTCAACCGATAAAGGTTTGTCAATTAAAGGGAATGGTGCTGAATGGTAGGGTGATGGCTTCATCAACGAGTATGGAAGGGTTTGGAGGGGTTTGGTACCTAGTCGGATAACGGGTTGGGTTTGATGGTGAATGCCATGAAATAGCCATAAATACCAAAGTATTAATGTTAACGGTCTTTTTACTCAAACGGAAAAGTAACTACAGTTGGATCCCTCAAAACGGACACTCAGATAAGACGGACACCTCCATAAAACGGATGCCAAATGTTGGTCCCTTCCATGCGTTAACCGAGTCATTTACTGACACCTCTCTAAGACGGACAGTTGAGGCCGATCCCCAGTGTCCATCTTGAGACGTTTGACTGTAGTTGTTTAATGATCATGGTGGAAAACTGGAAACGCGATTTTTAAAGTTATTGCTTTTTTATTTTTAAGGAACGAAACACATGGGTGCAAGCGATTGAACAACAAATTCTAAGTTGCTTACAATCTAATGAAAGTAACAGAGAAAAGGTAGGAACGAGACCCCGACTGGCAGCAGTCACTTTTTAAGATTGCCCAAAGACCCGCTGACAACATGTTTTTGCAAAGATTTTACTTTTGTGTAGCCGTGTGAATTGTGCGATGCCCGAAGAGGACTGTGTGCCAAAAAAGTTTTCATACCCGCCAGATTTTTATCAGGCACACAGAGATGGATGAACTAGTGGAAATGTTTTTTGGAAACCGAAAAAAAAAACAAACATGAAATAGGGCTTATGAGCCGTGATTGGCTGGCAGCCCCTAGTAACCCTTCCTTGAATATACGAACCGTTCTTCTAACTAAACGCGTAATTCTAGTCAACTTGTCTTGTAAGTTTGATCTTAATTGAACTCTGTTAATGCTTGATAGGGTTGGTGTATAACTGTACTTATCCATGGCATGGGTCATGTTTGGGGGTTTTCTGATAGAACCATCTGGTTTAGTACTTATTGTCCCATTGCAAAGCCGTGTTGTTACTGTGCAGTGGATCGTATAACAATGGTTTATACTTGTTTCAACTGTGTTGTATTGTATCGTATTAGTAACACATTCAATATTTATCAGTCTCGAAAGGGCAGCACGGGGTCCTCGGACAGTAGTTTCGATGTACAGTCAATCAGAAACGTCAATGGAAACTCGGAATGTGTTGACTGCGGAGCGCAAAGTGAGTATCACTAGTAAAAAGTTTAACTCAAAAGAGAAACTCTGTGTGCTTTAAGTGTTATGAAGGGAAAATATATTTTTAGGTTCTTTGAAAAAGGTAAGATTCGTTTCCAAAACCAACTTGATTTAGTATCCTGGAGTAACAGACCTTCAGAATCGACATCGAGTACGAGTACGAGTTTTTTTCCCATTCGTCATAATGAACGTGCCAAAAGTTGCGATGAAATCACGCCATCTCGTTGTGTTGGCAAAACGCAAGGTTTTTTCGCAATTCTGGCACGCGCAATATGACGAATGGGAAAAAGATCGTACTCGTAATCGAATCTGAAGTTTTCTATTGACCTGCTGGCAAAAGTAGAATATTAACTTTGGAGTGGAATTTTTGACTTCTGTTATACTGATAGAGCGCACTGTGTTTTCAAAGGTGAAAACTGGATAGAATGACGGAAACTGTTTGCAGCAACCCTTTTTTAGATATTTTGGAAACCCTTTGTTCTACCGTGAAAGGAATTTAAGTGTGGCCTTACAGTAAATAATTATATTCCCGGATGGATTTCTGTTAACTACTCTTTCTTGTGATTGTGCAGACCCAGACTGGGCCTCGTTAAACCTCGGAGCGTTGATGTGTATCGAGTGTTCCGGTGTGCACAGAAACCTGGGAACGCATTTGTCACGTGTTCGCTCACTGGACTTAGACGAGTGGCCGTAAGTCTTGATCATGATTGTTAAGCTGGTAATGTCCCCCTTGTCGTGCTTTTCTTCTCATTGCTTGCTTGCCAGCAATTATTTTCCCTTTGTTCCTTCATTCATTCGTCCCTTCCTTCTTTCCTTCATAAATCCCTTCATCCTTTCCTAAACTAAACTAAACTAGCTTTATTTATCGTCATTACACTGGGAGTGGTTGCCAATTCTCCCAAGCCAATGTTTAATCATTAGAAGCCACAGATCTCGGCGTGAAAGTCGTTTTGTGGAGGAAGGGTCAGAAGGAGATCGACAAACCTAAGCCCTCGTGCAAACCCAGGATTTGATCCCTCCCTCCCTCCTCTTTCCCTTCCTCCCATCTTCGTTTTTCTTCCGACTTCCCTCTCTGCCTTTCTCTTTCCCTCATCCCTTTTTTTCTTCCCTTGCTCCTTTATAGTTTAGTTCCTTTAAGTACATATGGTTAGAAGGCAGATAAATCAAGCTTGGCTTCAACAACCGAATTTGCGTGGTGTGACTCTTATCAAAGTTTATAAGTAGAATTGGCTCGAAAGGGTAGTTTGGGTCGAGTCACATTGATCTCTGGAAACGGTCGAACGAGTTTTCCGTTTGTTACCACGTTACAGGTCAGAGCTGACAGCGGTGATGTCCAGTATCGGCAACCAGCTTGCCAACAGTGTCTGGGAAGGAAAGACAGACAAAAACAAACAACGCCCGTCGTCTTCGTCATCTCGGTAGGCGACATTGTTTATTGGATTACAATAGGCGGGTTTCACGTGACGTCATGGCGGCCATGTTGGTGCTCTTGAACAAAAGAATTTTGATGATTTCTTTTGTTTGGAGCACCAACATGGCCGCTTCATCTTTTGTCTTTGGTGTCTCTAGGGAATGGTTGCAACCCAAGAATAGGCGGGTTTCATTGTTTACAAAACAAAAGCATAATCACATCTCCACGCTCAAACAGAATAAGTCGAAAATTCGAGAGTGTAGCGCAGTTAGTAATCAGTCAAAATTTTAACTTGATATGTACATTAGGTACTTTCGGAAAAAAATGAGCCTTTTAAAATTCAAAATTTACACTAATTGTGCGGAGTTGAGGCAAGTCTTGTAATTTAACAACTTTGGAAGCCTCGTTTCTATCAAAGTGTTCTGTATGTCGAGCTAAAACTTTCAACGGTTATTCACATTGTGATACTCTATCGAATTTTGGACTCATTTTGAAGTTTGGTTGATGTCAATGAGTGAAAAATGACGCAAGACTGAACCCGTCAATAGCAAAGGCTGCTAGCGCCAATAGGAGCAACATCGTGAGTGCTTTATGGCGCTGCAGTCAGGAACTCTTCCGGAACATTACTAAGGGGGCTAAAGAGGGACATATTTATTCGTTTGTGCGTTTTTTTTCCTAGAATTATTGGAACACGTTAGGTTAGTTGAACATGTTAGTTTGTTGCTCATGATGACGAAAGTTACAAAGACCAAAGACAAAGTCGTTATAGTGTTTATGTCTCTGTAGCTAAAGTTGTCTGCATCGGAGCTTAAACAATTCGTAGAAAGTGTTTTTAGGACAATTACACAAACTTCAGTCTATATTTATGATGAGTCGGGCATGCTCGATTATCAGTGGAGGGAGCAGGGTTGGAGTTAGTTGTGTATACGCAGTGAGTTTCATCGATTGGCCATAAATGGAAATATTTTGATCAGCAGTTCAAATGTATAGGTCTCACACGAGTCACAGGCTTAACTATGTACCCTGTGATGCTCGGTTCTGATCTTACATGGAAATTCTTGCCTTCCAGGGAAGAGAAGGAGAGGTGGATAAGAGCAAAATACGAGTCTAAAGAGATGTTGTGTGATTTACCCCATTCGGATTTTTCCCTGGGAGAGGTGAGTGTTTTAAGAACATGTTTGCTCTTTTTCTTGTTATCATTGTAGCGGTGCTACTGGCTTCTTTTCATGGGAATTTAGTCGCTTGAGGAAACAAACGTAAAACATTTCAAGATCAATTCAGTACAATAATTTTTCACTTCACTTTCCATCCATGGAAAGCGATTTCGACATTTTACTTTCCATACCAAAAACTTACATTCCAAAAAACTTGAGAACTCAGATTTGTTTGCCACAAGCAATCCTAACATACAAGAAACAGATTACTATAAAAGAAGAAGTTAATGGTCAAAATTCAATTTAAAACGTTCATCCTTAGAAGATCTGATTTTATTTCGAAACAAACTTAAAGGAGATTTTAACTATTTGAGACTCAAAATAATATACATGTGTTTTACTGGAGATAAAAAGTATTTTCAACGATGCCTAAAATGTTGCTTCCGTATCAGGCAAGCACTTGCAAACTTGGTATATTTTAAACATTTCAAGATCATATTTACTTATGGAAAACGGATAAGTGTTAGTGTCGAGCCCTGCAGTAGATAGCAATTTTAACCTTGTTAAAGTTACGAGATAATAATGGTACTAGTGCAGCGTATTTCTATCAGATGTTCATTCTTCGTGTTTGTGATACTAAAATTGTTCATTGCTAGCACTCGGTAATAAGGTCAGGCTCGACAGCAAGAAAACAGTAAAATCGATTTGGTTTTTTTTGTTTAGCAACTTCACGATGCTGTCAGTAAAGAAGATCTACCGCTGTGCATCTTACTGCTGGCTCACTGTAGTACAGAAGAGGTTAGCGTAGCCAGCGATGACGCAGACGGTTTTTCGCCTCTTCACATCAGCTGCTCCCTGGGGAATATCGTCATTACCCAGCTGTTAATATGGGTGAGTGCCATTGGCCAATTCCTGTTAGCCCAAACCAGTTGATCAGCATCTAACTTCTCTTCACATCACTTTAGTGAAGCATAGTTGAACCCCGATAAATCAAACTCTCTACAACTCGAATTCCCCGCTATTTCGAAGCAAAACTGGGGCGGAGAGGGTTGAGTTATGTATGGAGAGGTTAGATGTTGATAAATTGGCTGCGGCTGAAAGGGTAGAGTTTTGTAAGGAGAAGTAAGATGTTGATAAACTGTTCGAAATAAAAGGATTGAGTTAGTTATGGAGAAATTAGATGTTGATAAACGGGGTTAAAAGTTTACGTTGCTTTACACTTGTTGTTTTTTGTCTTTGCTAGTCGTTTGCTGATGTGAAAAAGCTGGATGCTAAAGGTCGCTCTCCCCTGTGGTACGCCAAATCTGCAGGAAGCAAGGAGTGTGCCGACATCCTCCGCCATAATGGCTGCAACGATCTCGGAACATTGATTCCCAAAGGCAGTGATGTGGTGTGCTAGCGGTTCCTGTTCACACCATTAGAAGTTAACCATTGCCAATCGTCATAGTTATCTAGTTATATATAGAGAAGATTTCAAGCCAGTGGAGAGTCGAGAAAAAAAAGGTTTACAGATACGTTGAGCGATGTCCCTTGTCGGTCACAAATAGACAGGGAAATTTTCGCGCCAAAACGCATCACTCGTGTGACGCGCGTTCACTGGTTTTACCGCCGTTACTTCATTAACCGATAAGCGGGAAAAAAAGACGAGGCTTTACTAATATAACTGGACATTCAGTCAAGTCTTCCAGTTTATGACGAGTTAAATTTATTTATACATCCATAAAATGTTTATAACAAAGAATAATGCAGTAAGATATTGAAAATTGCCATTTACCGGACGAAACAATTTATTTTAACATCTTCTCTTAGATATTCATGTTCTTCCGCAACAATTTTTACTATTTTTGCCCAATATTTTTACAACTGTAAAATGATACAGTTTGCTTGGTAGTGAAGGTGTTGTTTCCAATCAGGACCAAATATGTCGCGAATCGTGCAGAAATGGGAAAACTTGTTATCGTTTAACCTTTTTTCTATGTAGTGTTAGAAATTGAATGACTGAATTTCTCCATGATTGGTGTATATGGTGATTCGCAAAGTATATTTGAGTTGTGTATAGGCTTCCCCATTTTTTTCACATGTCTTTCTGCTACGTAAAATCTTGTTATGGCTTCTCTTGATGCCTATACATTCGTTTCTCTGTAATCTGTGTAGGGTTCAGAACTCTGAAGACTTCATTCGTATAAGTTGAAAATGTGCGAATCCCGCACAACGGCTAAAAAGTTTATTTATTAATAAATTATAAAATACGTACGCATCTTGGAGAGCTTTAAATACGTTAAGCTGTTATAGGAATTTATTTTGTTTGAACTGTTTTACAGTTCACGATCTTTTTTGCCGAAAGGTTTGGAAACAAACTCCTATTTTTGCTGTAAAAACGCTAGAGTTAGCAAATGAAAAACGGAACTCTAGTCGACTTCACAAGTTAAATATACAGAAAGCAGAAAAACCGGCTGAAGCTAGGCTGAGAAACAAAAAACTGAGTTGGCCGTTTTAAACAACCAAAGTTATCGCAATTATTGCAGCCTGATATATATTGAAGCTGGATTATCTCAAGTACGAAAGCGCGCTGGCACTGACCAAAATTCGCTTTAATCTGACACTGACCAAGTTTACACGAATCTTTAGTAATTTAAACATTTCAAGGATAATCTTCATCATGGTATATTAAAAGTACTCTTGTCTCGTGTATTGAAGCGTACTCGGGAACATTTTTCATTTTTCTTTCTAATTTCCGTTTTTCAAACGAAGTACTTACTACGAGGGTTAAAAAATCTGCCTCGTGCAAACCGGTCCAAGTTAATTAGAACAAAACAGGCCTTACGGTAGTGAGTAGATAGAAACATTAGTTTCGCATTGATGCGTGTTAGTATGTCAATCGATAATTTTTGTATTTGTAATAAATATTATAAAAAGTCAGTGATGTAAATAAAACTATGCTTGTGCTTGTATTTATAATTCAACCTGGATAAACATCGAGTGAGCAGATTGGTCAAAAATAGTCCCCTTAACTTCTATAAACAAGACCAGTTTCACGCGAGATTTGTGGCATGTAGTTGAAATGCTAACCTGAGTTGACCGATCACCCAGTTACGTTCCTCAAAACCTGATTAGTGCTAACCAAGGCTTAATTACCATGACAACCAATAGGTTTTGATAAGAGTTAACTCTGGGTTAAGTTAATCGGGGTTTTGAGGAATCGGGCCCCGGTTATTATAGTTTGAATTGACCGAGCTTTTTACCTAACACGTTTTCATTGTTACCCAAAATGCACTGGTTCGAAAGCTTATAGGGCATTTACTGGCCAAATCCAAGTAAACAGTGTGTGATAAAACAGCGCTCGATTCGGTGAAAAACGCTGTTTAAGCCCGGCTTACCGGATTTAAATCTCATTGACCCGGTTAACATTTTCACTTTATTCATAAACATTGATTTAGTAACTACTTGAAATGTTTCCAAAACAAGGGTTCTTCTAAAAGGTGTTCTTTGGACGAGAGACAAGATTTTGTTTTCAAAAAAAGAAGAAACCCTTTTGCCAAAACTACTGAACACGACTGAAAGTCGTAGTAGGTGATCAAAGGCCGTTGTTTTATTTGGTTCTCGAAGAGATTTTGTGAACGTTTTCTCTAACCAAACTCGTGTAGCTTTTGCAAGCTGCTTGCTCAATGTTCAACACGAAGCACACCTTGTTCCCAGGGCCCTTTCATCTTCCAAAGAGCCCTGGGAACGAGACTGCACGAAGAATTAAGGCCAAAGTTCTAATAAAATTATTCGTGATTGCAAACACCACAGTTTTTTGTTGTTGTTCCTAATGCTATTTGAGACCAATTGCAAGAACTTCGTAACCATTTTTGATGTTTACGCATTGCAAAATTTTTGTCATTTTTTAAAGAGGGTCCAAGAATATGGAAAGAACGCAGAGTATACACTATGCATGTGTCGAAGTGTACTTTGGGGAGAGGTGTCAGGCTGGTTACCCGACCCTTAAGTTTTAAAAGTAACTCGAAGTTAAAAGAGAACCCTCGCATATTCTACCCACAGTTGAATAAACACCAAAACGATGTTGCTTTCAAGAATAAAAGCGCAATGCTTGTGGGTCTTACTGGAGATATTGATATAAACACAGCCAATAAAATGGCACCGGAACCACACGGGTCAGAAGAATTTTTAAATTCTCGGCTTATACTAGACCCTAATAATAGTAGCCCGAGTGTTAGCAATCGCGGATAGCTGTTTCGGCCTTGTTAGGCCAGGTCAGCACAGTATAACTAACAAACAGGCTCGAGTTCCCACCGAAAGAAAAACAAGGATTTAAGCGTAACACTTGTGGGAGCAGCCTGGAAATGCGACAAAGCAGCCGCGGACAGATGTTTTGCTGGCTGTGTTTACATCAGCACACGTGCGCAATGAACACTGTGGTTTCGAGTATTTATTACTTAAACCACCAAATCATGCTATTTTGTAAGTGAGCGGCCTTCATGTGGAGTTTCTTGCTCATTCACGAGATGGGAAGAGAAGAGCCCTTGGAATTCGTCTACCCCCAGCTCCCCTGTTTACAGGTCTGTTGAATAAGTGTCTAGCTAAGAAACACATCAAAGGTTTATATGAGGCTCTATGACACTGCGTTTACAAATCAATCTGCATTAGCTCGAAACCGGACCACATAGCTTTATCAGCTACCGATACGGATACAGAACAAACCAGGCTTTAACTTGGGACCAAGAATGCCTTTATACTGGAGTTTCCACGTCTAGCTAAATATCTACATTAACCAAAGATTATTTCAATAACCGTCAAACTATACACGCAGAGATTCCTCCAAAATAGTCTTTTTGTACCATTCTCCTGTCATAATCAGAAAAATTCAACAAAAATAACGCATCTTTTGCTAGCCCGTATAAGAGTATACAGAAGAGCGATGACCGACTCTTTTAAACGTCGCCATGTTAACTGGGTTGCCTGTGGTAATCCAGTCTTAAAATGGGGCAGTTTTTTTTTTCTTATCAAGAACAGGGCAGTAAACGCGAGTCTTTCAACATCAAGTTCTTGCCGGTTGTGTCGTCACATAAACTATTGGTCCTGCCGAAGCGAACCTATATATATATATATATTTAAGTCCGCAATTTATTAT